>CM042199.1:14938282-14971975 GCA_023539305.1 Ilex asprella | reverse complement strand
TTTTTAAAAGAGAAAATGGGATGTGAGTACACTTTTCAAAACTTATTTGGCTTTAAGTATCACCTCCAAACTTATCCTCCTTCAAGTTCTTTTTTTCATTAAATAGTTGACAATATGTACACATTTTAAAGCATTTTTAAATTCTTTTTAAAATGTATTTCATAATTACCCCTTACCATAAATAGTGCATACCTACTTAAATGTGAGACTTTCAAGATTAGAATGTAAGACTTTCAAGACTCCTTTTATATATATATGAAATTTCAAAATTCAAATGAATCTTAAAAATTTCACATTCTAATCTTGAAAGTCTCACATTTAATTAGGTATGCACTATTTATGGTAGGAGTCAAAGGGCTTTTATGACTTTTTTTTAGCACATGTACTTCTATCCCAATTATTTGAAAAAGTGTACTTTTATCCTATTAAGTTTTTTGGGAGGTACTTGCCTCCCTAAGCCCCTTTTTAAAATTACACTTAGGCTCCAAAAATTTTTAAAATTTCAGTGGGGGCAGCTTCCCCCACTGCCCCCACACTAAATCCGCTACTGGTCTTACATAATGATTCAATTTTTGGTTAAATATGAATTAAACATCTACTTGTGATGAGTCGAACTAAAAAACAAAGTGCTTGCATTAGCTTCGTATTACAGAACTAAACCAACATTTAAACAAGTGCGATCAACGAGACCTCTATTTTTACTGCCACCATATCCTCAAAATGCAATTTTGAGTAATTAGAATAAAAATCACAATGAAGAATGTTTGGCTTAATGAACTGGAAAACTGATCCTAAAAATAAAATAAAATTTTGGAAAACAAAATAACTGAAAATTGTCTCAAATGTGTAATTCAAATAAAAATAAATATAGCAATCGACGAGACTTTCATTTTCATTGCCACCATATCCTCAAAAATACAATTTTGAGTAAGTAGAATAAAAATCACAAGGAAGAATGTTCGAGCTATGTAAAAGCACCGTCTAATCTTACAATTTCATTGCCACCAACCACCAATTTAATAAAAAAAGGACACCAATATCACCAAGTATAAGATAAATTAAAACAAGAAATATTTAAATCTATAGGAGTTATAGCAGCCTAGTTTATTAGGCCTAGTTTGTTAGAGTTCTTTTTCTCTTTTTACCCTTATTATGATTTTATATTCTGCCTAAACTATAAGGATGTCTAGGTAACTTTGTAATATTATTTGGCTATATATACGGAGTTCCACTCTTAGTTTGAGTAATCCTTTTTTTCTCTCTTCCAAATATTCCAAGTTGGTATCAGAGTCTAACCCTAACCCTAACCCTAACCCTAACCCTAACCCTAACCCTAACCTGAACCTTCCCTCACCTCACTGGCTATCATCAACCGTCATCACCAATCACCACCAACATCGCGAACCTCATTTATCAAACAAACCCTTTGCGGCGACTGCCTCCATAACCCACTACACTAACTGCCTCCATAACCCACTACCCTGACTGCCTAACAAACCTACAAAGAAATCCACACCGACATACTGCCATCACCGACACCACAGCCCAGGCCACCGATAATCCTACTCCTCAGTCCACTCCACCAACTGACTACAAACTAGCATCCACCCAAAAACCACCCATCGACAGACCCATTAGACCCAAGACTCAAGCCACCGATAAACCCAAGTCCCAAGTCCCTAGCCACCTGCCTACTACCCATGACAAAACTAGACGATCCGACTGTCAATACCATCACCTGTTTCTACAATACCCACTGATTGGACTGCTTCTACAACACCCACCGACGACTCACTCAAACCACATCGACAAATAACCCATTCTCCAAACCAAGAACCAACTGCCCACTGCCAACATCAACCATAGTCCAGCGAAACCAAAGCCACCCACTGACATACCTAGCCCAATAAACCGAAGCAGTAGATCATCTTTATATATTGGCCAAGTAAGCCGACCCAGCCCACTTATCAACTGAAGCAACAGATCATTTTTATATACTGACCAAGTAACCCGACCCAGCCCATTTATCAACGCACTGTCGAGTCATGTTTTTCGCATTTTTAGGAGGAACCAGATCATCTTCTTCATTGATCTGCTTGTGATGCAGTAGATCACTTTTATATTTCCTGGATTTCTGGGCACCGTGACCTCTTCTTCGTGGATTTTCTTTTGATGTAGTAGATCTTTTTTTTATATTTTCTGAATTTCTGGGCACCGTGACTTGATTATTTGAGAGTTTTATGAACTTTCTTTATCTGTCGCTATTGTTCGATTGAAGGTACATTGTTCTCCCTTATTTTATCCCTCTATTTATCTTAGAGTCTTTGTTTTTTAGTCAGAGGTGCCTATATATTATTGTTGATATGACTACTACTGAGGGACTTGAGGCAATGTTCACATTTTCATATGCTTTATTTCTCAGTTTTTCTAATTCATTGAACTGAAGTTTCCGGGATGCACCTGTTTTATCTATATCAAAATTCATCATTTTAATTGTCTAATATTCATAGTATTCCAATTCCACAGGCAAGTGACATAGTTTACTACAAACCAGCCGATAAGAAGTCATTCTCAAAATGGTTTTATATGGAGTATGGTAAGTCCAAAGTGCATCAATCAGTCTCAAAGACCAATCCTTGCGATCTGGGTTAACTGTTTTTTCTAAAATATTTCCTATCTCTATATTGGCTAATTTAGTCTATCTGCTTGTTTGTGGATGAGAAGGGGCAAATACTTTATGTGAAATCAAATATTTTTTCATTAAATTTTCAAAAGATTTATTGTAAAAATGTGCACCCCTGTCATTTATAATAGCTCAAGGAATTTCGAATCTAGACAAAATATTTTCTTTTATAAATCTGATCACTATGCGGTGATCATTGTTTCGACAAGGAATTGCCTCAACCCATTTGGATACATAATCGATAGGAATCAAAATGTATAAATGTCCAAAAGAATGGGAAAATGATCCCATAAAATCAATACTCCAACAATAAAAATTTGTAATAATCAAAATAGAATTTAAATGCATCATGTTTCTTTTTAAAATATTCCCCATCCTTTGACATCGGACATAATTTTGACCAAATACATGTACATCCTTAAAAAGAGTGGGCCTATAAAACCCACACTGTAAAATTTTTACAGAGAAATGTCTACACAAGTTTCAGAATGGCAAAAAGAAATAAGCTGACTTATTTCATAATTGGGTATACAACGCCTTATTATCTGATCGTTACAATATTTAAGCCCATAGGGATCTTCCTAAAAAAATTGCGTAACTCTCTTAAAAATTTATGCTTATCAGTCCAAGTATATTGAAAGGCAATAGTACCTATGGCCAAATAATTAGTCATGTCTGCATATCATGGTACCTCTGTTATTGTAAATAATTGTTCATCAGGGAATGTTTCCTTGACTGTGGCTGACTCGTCTTTTGTATCATAATTCAGTCTTAATAAGTGATTAGCTACCACGTTTCAACTTCTTTCTTATCTTGGATAATGATATCAAATTCTTGAAATAATAGTATTCATCATAGAAGACGTAGTTTGTCATCCTTCTTTGTAAGCAAATATTTCAAGGCTGCATGATCAGTAAATACAACAATTGAGAATCCAACTAAATTGTAGTACCCAAAAAATTGGGGGTCCTTAATTTAAAAAAATTCGGGCAGAGTCTCATTTGTAAGGAGAGCTCTACCCAAAAATACAACCTGTGCAATTATACTACATTGACCACACTGGATCCGTGTATGAATAAATATTGACCACAATGAGTCCATTTACCCATCACAAAATAAAATTTCATTCACCATAGGTAATACCCACGGTATCATCCCAAAAAGAATATGTCAAACTATGACAATTACATTCCAAAAGAATTATACTCAAATTTAGCAGCGGAATAAATAAAATACTAGACTATGCATGATCGTAAATAAGTTTCTTAGTCTAGCACAAAAATAAACTATAACTCTAGATGTCCACCTTGGTATCTAGGTTCCCCTCTGGTGTAACCTCCCAATTTCCCGGCTCGTCAATGTTGGGATCTTCCTCTAGCACTAAATTTGAAAAAAAATATTATTGGTAGGGGGTGAACACTAAGCACTGTAGGAAAATCATCCCAACTCTAACAAGGTTTGAAAAACGTAAAAAACAATCAGTCTCATTTCACAAATAGCATACGTAAATTTTGAAAGAAAACGTGATATTTTCAAAAGATCTCAAATTTATACATTAACAATAATTAAACGCAAGAATAAAGTCAATTCCACCATAAATAACCATTCCAAGAAATAATTATTCCCACAACAATTTTCAATATAATCATATCTAAAAGATAACGCAATAAACAATAACCACAATGTATCTCAAGTCTGATGTAAGAGAATCGCATGAATAAATACATAGAAAATATCCTGGCCCACACACACACAAATCCTCGCAATGATATCAACTTCAGGAAGGACGCCTACCGATGCATTGTCCCATGCCAATGGACCGGCAATAAGGAATCCAACCCAAGCATAGTATACTAATTCTCTAACACGGCACCCATGAGCTAATAGTGGTTTGGCCTTTGCAAGGCACCAACCCCACTACGAGTGGTAGGAAAAGTTCAAACCCGCACGGAGTAAGAACCACACACATCTATCCACTCTACGATACCCAATCAATGGTCATCCAAACACCTCCATAAGATACAATCCCCAACAATTTCTCAACAAAAGTTCATAATTTCTAAAATTCCCAAAATTTCTCATATGTTATCCAATAGAACCATGTAAGAAAAATAAGCAAGGGATCAACATCAATACAATTTTATTGTTTAATGGAAAGCCTAAAGTTTGGAAATCAAAAACAAAGGAAATATGAAGAGAAAAATCTATTCTTCTTAAATTCTAAGGTTTGAAAATGAAAAAGAGAGCTTTAATGGTTACCCAACCATCACATTGTTTAAAAACATGACATTTATTGCAATAATTAAAGATTTTATAACATACATATTGAATTTAGAGTCAAAAGAATACATATATACACAATCTCTAGCCTCAATATAGGAGAATGAGAAAAAATTGCTACCTTGAATCAAAGTTCCAAACCAAAAACCCAAGCTCTAGGGACCTCTTTTCTCCATTTCCTCATTTCCTCTATCTTCTCCTAAGGTGCTAAGAGGTTTGGGGTGAGAGTGGAGTAAAAAGAATGGGAGTAAAGGGGCTGAAATCTATGTTTTAAACACAGCAGTCCTGAAGTTACTGTTACAGGTTGTTTGGGCTTTCTCCAAAATTATGGTTTTACCACTAAAAATCTTCAATTTGATCCATATGACTACCCTAAAGTTTTTCGACGTTCTGGATTCATTTTTAATGTTATTTTAACCTAAAAACATTTATTTTTATGAGTTATCTCAAAACTAAAATAAATTTACACTCGAAACACGAAAATTACTATTTTATTCTTCCGAACCGCTATATGTGCTAAACGGCTATTCCAAGTTTTTTGGATTTCTCAGGTTCAATGATAATATTATTTTGACCTGTAAAAATTAATATTTTTACTTATTACCCTTATCAACCTTAAACACTTCCAAAAATTAAATATCACAATCTATTTGTCTCCCTAATATTTATTCATACTACTGAAATCTATAGGGTTCATGCATACCTCATTACCTATATTAGCATTTCAAAAATTATTACTTACTATATAAAGATAAAAGTGTGGGGGTTTACAATCCACCCCCTTAAAGAAATTTTTGTCCTCGAAACTTACGTTAAGTGGAGAACAGATGAAGGTACTTTTCTCGCATCTCTAACTCTGGTTCCCAAGTAGCTTCCTCCACTCTATGGTGTTACCACAAAACCTTCACTAGTCTAATGACTTTGTTGTGGAGCACCTACTCTTTGGTATCAAGAATCTTCATCGGTTGTTCTTCATAGGTGGCTCCGTCTTGAACTTCAATATCCTCCAAATCTATAATATGCGTGGTCTCCGACTGACACTTCCTCAACATCGACACATGAAACACGTCGTGTACTTCGGATAACTGAGCTGGTAATCGAAGTTGGTACGCCGCTTTGCCCACCATTTTGATCACTTCAAATGGTCCTATGTACCTTGGAACTAATTTTCCCTTCTTGCCAAATCGCAACACTCCTTTCTTGGGTGATACTTTAAGAAACACGTAATATCCCACCTTGAATTCCAAGGGTCTGTGTCTTTGATCTGCATAGCTTTTCTATCGACTTTGTGTCGTGCGTAGTCTCTCTCAGATGAATTGAAATTTTTTCTGTAATTTTTTAAAAAATTTCTGGCCCAAACAAGCTATTCTCACCAACTTTCAACCAACAAGTTGGGGACCTACATGGTCTTCCATACAACGCCTCATACGGTGCCATCCCAATACTTGCCTGATAGCTGTTGTTGTATGCAAATTTCACTAACGACAAATGATTGCTCCAACCTCCCTTGAAGTCCAGCACACAAGCACGTGGCATGTCTTCTAGAATCTGGATCACCCTCTCGGATTGGCCATCCGTTTAGGGATGAAAAGTGGTGCAGAAATGCAACTCTGTCCTCATAGCTCTTTGAAGACTTTGCCAAAATTGTGCTACGAAATGAGAGTCACGATCCGATATAATGAATAGTGGAACTCCATGCAATCTCACTATCTCGCGAATATAGAGCTTGCTTAGGGTCTCTAACATGTCGGTGGTCTTCATATTCAAGAAGTGAGCGGACTTGGTGATTTTATCAACAATGACCCATATGACATTATCCCCTCGTGAAGTCCGTGGAAAACCAGATACGAAGTTCATGGTGATGTGATCTCACTTCTACTCGGGAATAGGCAAGGACTGCAATAATCCTCCGGGCTTTTAATACTCAATCTACACTTGCTGACATACCACACATTTTAAAATGTATCTAGCCACATCCTTCTTCATTCCCTTTCACCAATACTGCCGCTTCATGTCCCTATACATTTTGGTACTACAAGGATGTATGGAGAACTTGGAACGATGGCACTCGCCTAACACTTCTTCCCTTTCTTGGTCATGATCGGGTACACATAGCCTTCCCCGAAACCGTAACTCATCATCACTTATCACCCAATTCTCAACAATCTCACTCTTGTCCAATTTACTCCGGATAGCCTCCAACTCGCTGTCTAATCGTTGCAACGCCACAATCCTTTGTCGAAGCATCAGTTGAGCTACAAGATTGAATAGGCATGGTCGATCCTCCTATCTATCCACCCATAGATTAAATTCCTCCAATGCATCCAACATCTTCCACCTATTCACCACAAGGGAATTGATTTCACCCCGAGATTTTCTACTCAGTGCATCCGCCACTACATTCGTCTTCCTCAGATGGTAATTAAGTGTGAAATTATAGTCTTCTAAATACTCAATCCACCTTCTTTGCCAAAGATTCAAGTCTTTCTGGGTGAATATGTACTTGAGGCTTTTATGATCAGAAAATAGCTGAAATTTCTCTCCGTACAAGTAACACCTCTACAATTAAAAGCGAAATCCACAGCGGCAAGCTCTAAGTCATGGGTGGGATAATTCTGCTCATGAACCTTGAGTTGCCTCAAGCCATAGGCAACCACGTTCCCTCCTAGCATTAACACACACCCCAAGCCTTGCAGAAAAGCATCAATGTACACATCGTATCCTTCCCCACTACTCAGAATAATGAGGACAAGAGCGGTTGTCAACTTTTTCTTCAAGGTGCGAAAAGTTAGTTCAAACTCTTGAGTCCACAATAATTTTTCTCCATTCTTTGTGAGACATGTCATCAGCATTGCTAGCTTTGAGAACCCTTCCACAAACCTCCGGTAATAGCCTGATAAGTCCAGAAAATTACGTACTTCGCTCACATTCTTTGGTGGTTCCCACTTCATCACTGCCTCAATTTTTGCGGGGTCGACAGCTACCCCTTGTTTCGACACAGCATGGCCAAGGAATTTCACTGCCTTCATATAAAATTCACACTTACTCATCTTCGCATATAACTTATGTTCTCTCAATGTCTGTAGCACAATAGAGAGATGGCGTCCATGTTCCTTGTAAGTCCGGGAATAGATTAGTATGTCATCAATAAACACAATGACAAACTGATCTAGAAACGGCCGAAATTCCTTGTGCCTTAAATCCATGAAGGCTACTGGAGCATTAGTCAATCCGAACGGTATCACCGTATACTCGAAATAACTATACTGAGTATGGAAAGCAGTCTAAAGAATATTTTTCTCCTTGATCTGCAATTGATGATACCCTGTGCGAAGATCAATTTTAGAGTAATACTTAGAACCTCTCAACTAATCAAATAGGTCGTCGATTCGTGGCAAAGGGTATTTGTTCTTCACTGTTACTCAATTCAATCTTCGGTAATCCGTGCATAACCGAAGTGTCTCATCATGCTTCTTCACGAAGAGTACCGGGGCTCCCCAAGGTGAAGTACTCAAACGGATAAATCCAATGGTCAACAGATAATCCAGCTACTTCCTTAACTCCTTTAACTCCAAAGGTGCCATATGATAGGGAGCAATGGATATGGGTTCAATTCCTGGGTAGAGATCAATCTTGAACTCAATCTCCCTGTGTAGGAGTAGCCCGTGTAGTTCATCTGGAAAGACATCCAAAAAATCTGATACTATCAACACCACATCTGCATGGAATTTATCTAGATCATCTCCTATCAAGCTAGCTAAGAAACTCAAATGGCTCCCCGCCTTCGCTTTCTAGAATTTACTACCCGTAGTAAAAAATGGATGGGAGGAATTTTGGTCATTCACGAAACTTAATACTACCCCTCCTGATAGTTGAAAAGAAATCCATTTATGGAAACAATCCATTACTGCCCGAAATTTGGATAACAAATTCATCCCAAAGATCACGTCATACCCCTTCATGTCTAAGGCAACCAAATCTACAATCAATTCGTGCTCCCTAATTCGAAGAATGCAACTCCTACACATCCGGCTAGTATCCAACTATTCTCCCGTAGGCATATTAATACACAACGCATATTCTAGCTTCTCGAAGCCCAATCTCAATTTAATAGCATATGCAGTACGTATAAATGAATGAGTCGCACCTGGATTAAATAAAATTCAGGCCTAATAATTGTAGAGGAGAACAATACCTTCCACCACTGCATTGGAGGCATCTTCCTCCGGTTGAGTCAAAGCAAATACCCTTCCTTGGTTGGCACCACTTGGGGCTAGACTTCAAATGGTCTCTGCTGTTGTAGTGGCCTTTGTAGTGGTGGCTTGTTTGCATTCGCACACCCGGTTGCTTGGTTGGTTTTGGTTGAAAGCAATGGGTAGTTATCTTTGAAGTGTCCAACACCTCCACATGCAAAGCATCAACGTGGGTCGGTGCCTACTCTCTCTGGTACTCCTCCCGCTCCTCAAGTTGTCTATGGTCTCTGTCCAACTGCCTGATCTGAGCGACGGTAAGGTGCATCTCTCTGTGCTCTACTACTACTAGCTCCGGTTCTGATCGGACCTCCCTTCATAAGGTTCTGTCGCCACTGATTATCTTCCATGTCTCTCTCCACCGACATAGCCTTATCCACAAGATCCCCATAGTCATGGATCCTAAGAGCCACAAGTTTCTCTCTAATGGCCGGCCTCAAGCCTTGTTCAAAACGTTAGGCCCTCCTGACCTCTATGGATGTGAATTTCGTGGCATATCGGGACAAATCTTCAAACTTTCTCTCATACTCCCCCACCGTCAAACTACCCTTCAAAGAGTGAGAAAATCGGCACTCATCTTGTCTCAAACCGACTCAGGAAAATATTTGTCTTGAAAGACTTGATCGAACTCCTCACAAGTAAGTGCATTTGTGTTCCTCTATCTTTTTACCGAATGCCACCAATGGTCTGCCTCCCCCACGAATAAATAGGTAGCTAAGTCAACCCTCAAGTCTTCGGTAACTCTCATGTCGTCACAAATCTTCTTCACCAGACGGATCCATCTATCCGCATCCAAAAGATTGGAGCTCCCTTGGAAGGTAGACGGGTGTTGCCTTAGAAATTCCCGAAGAGTTACCATCCTTCGGTTGTCGTCCCCATTACCCGACACTTGTGCTAGGGGGTGAGCTCCACCATTTGGATTGTTATTTCTATTTTGATTTTGTACCAAAGTGGTGAGCTCCCTCAAGCATTGATATATGTTGCTTATGGCATCGGGAGGTGGTGGTGGTGGATTTACTTGTCCTCCCCGACCACGCCCACGTTCATGTCCACATCCACCGTCCATCCTGCACTTCAATTCACAATTTAGTTTCATTGATGTACAAGACATCCTAGTTATCACTTTGATCTAAAGCATAAGGTTCGTACAAAATTAGATCAACAATTTTATTCAACATAGTCCTGCTTTTCTAGTGGTAATACATAACCTACAGCTCCCATGTAAGACATAATTCCTAGGCTCTGATACCAAATCTATAATACCCCAAAAATTAGGGGTCCATAATTTAAAAAAATTCAGGCAGAGTCTCCTTTGTACGGGGAGCTCTACCCAAAAATACAACATGTACAATTATACTACATTGGCCATACTGGGTTCATTTACCCATCATAAAATTAAATTTCATTCACCATAGGTAATATCCACAATATCATCCCAAAAAATTAGGTCAAACTATGACAATTACATTTCAAAATAATTATACTCAAACTTAACAGTGGAATAAACAAAATACTAGACTATACATGATCGTAAATAAATTCCCCAGTCTAGCACAAAAATAAACTATAGCTCTAGATGTCCACCTCGGTATCTAGGTTCCTCTTTGGTATAACCTCCCAATTTCTCGGCTCGTCAACGTCGGGATCTTCCTCTAGCACTGAATTTGAAAAAAAAAACATTATTGGTAGGGGTGAGTGCTTGGTGAAAAACCTTGTTATTTCCTAACCTCTAACAACCACCCTTTAGCATGTATAGTGTATGGATGAAGGGGAGTGTCATTCTCCCTTGGGATAGTGTCAAAAGAAAGGGCAAAGAAATTGGGGAAATAAAATGTACAAAATGTATGAAATGTGTGAGTGAACAAAAGTGCTCCCCAAGCGCAAGGAGTCTTTTGAGTGTCGTGTTTTACTTGGAAAAACATTTCAAGGTCATCTCCTCAGAGAAGGAAGATTGAGTTGTGTGAAGGTGATTTTGGTGAACAAAAGAGAAGGTGTAAAGTGTAAAATATTTTGTTTGAGTTTTGTGAGTGTGTGTGTAAATGAAATTGCAATAAAAATAAGTGTTGGCTAATCCAAAAGGTTCATTCCAATGGGAATGCCCAATCAACTCGAAACCTTCCTCCGAGGGTTTATAGATGAACGAATAATTCGTGTGAATCTAGGGACGGGATGGTGAAGATCCAAACATAAACTATGACTAGGCCTACAGAATATCAAAGACTCACCACCACATCCACTCTCAACCAAGTCAAATCGAACCATTGTACACCGAGAGAGAAAAAAAATGAGTTGAAATGAAAAATCCAAGAGGAGGTCTCCCTTGAATTAGTCAACTAAAAATCTAGCTAATCATACTTAAAAGAAAGAAATGCATAATGTAAAGAGACATAATGAAGACATGAAGCATAAAACATTACTTAATGCAAGAAAACTTAATCTAAGAAGAAAAATATGCAATACCCATTTTAAAGCTAGGAAATGAAGAACTTGAGGGCAATAATGGTGAAATCGTAAATATAGAATTAAACTTGCAAAGTAATTGAAATAGATGAGATTAAAGTGCAAGGATTAAGGATTACAAGAAAATTAAAGCTTACAACAATTGAAATAGAAGGGAAAATTCAAGAACTTAAGCACAATTCATCATCTTTTTCACTAAAACTACTCCTAGCTTAGGTAGCCACCCCCTTTGCAATGCTTAGGAATGCTGAATATATCTCTACATTTTCGTCCATAGGGTCCCTAGGGTCTGTGTGAAAGGCCACCCATCAATAGGGGGTTGAGGTAAAGGCTTGGCAGGCTAGGACAATCCTGGCTTGCACTCCCCAGGCTTCACCCCTTCTCTCTCTTCTTCATTGAATGCCAAGCCTCCAAACTCTTCAACAAGGGTGTAGGAGGCATGGTTGTAGGTAGAATATGTTAGGGTAGGTGTGGGAGAAGTGTAGGTGGGACCCCCAAAGCAAGTGGAGAAGATTTGCAGGCTTCTGGGTTGTTCTGGACGACATACCAGTACATTGAGGCTACTGGAATTCGGCGTACTGGTACACTATTTCTACTCCAGACCAACTTTTGTAGAATTGGCATAACTTTTGATCCAACCGTTAGATTGAACTAAAATTTTGATAAAAATACAAAAGACATTCAGGTCTACAACTTTCATGTTTTTAACTTTTTCAGATTCGAAGCGAATTACAGTCAAAAAGGAGGAAAACCCAGGCTCTTCCGCCAGATGGTGTGGTTGTTGGTGCCTTTGTTCCCAAGCACCAATACCTCCTTGATTTCTTCACTTTTAAGTCTCCAAATCCTCATGTAATGTGTTCATTACTTCAACACACATACAACATAGTTGCAAGGTCCTAAAATCTATCATTTAAGCTATAAACACCAGTAACATTGAAAATTCAATATTATTCATAAAATCGGCTAATTATAAGTACTTAGATGCAAAAGTTGAGTTAAAATGCATGTAATAAGGCCTTCAAATATTTAATATTTTGTGCTCATCAGTGAGCACTAAGCTCTGTAGAAAAATCCTCCCAAACTCTAACAAGGTTTGAAAAACGTAGAAAACGGTCGATCTCATTTCACAAGTAGCATACGTAAATTTTGAAAGAAAACATGATATTTTCAAAAGATCTTAGGTTTATACATTAACAATAATTAAGTGCAAGAGTAAAGCCAATCCCACCATAAATAACCATTCCAAGGGGTAATTATTCGCACAACAATTTTCAATATAATCATATCCAAAAGATAACGCAATAAACAATAACCACAATATAACTCAAGTTTGATGTAAGAGAATCGCATGGATAAACACATAGAGAATATCCTGACCCCTACACACATAAATCCTCATAAGGATATCAACCTTGGGGAGGGCTCCTACCAATGCATTGTCCCATACCAATACACTGAAAATAACGAATCCGTCCCAGGCATAGTATATTAATTCTCTGACACGGCACCCATGAGCTAATATTAGTTTGGTCTTCACAAGGCACCAACTCCACAATGAGTGGTAGGAAAATTTCAAACCCGCACAGAGTAAGAACCGTACACATCTACCCACTCTATGATACCCAATCAATGGTCATCCATGGTCATCCAAACATCTCCATAAGATACAATCCCCAACAATTTCTCAACAAAAATTCATAATTTCTAAAATCCCCAAAATTTCTCGTATGTTATCCAATAGAACCATGTAAGAAAAATAGGCAAGGGATAAACATCAATACAATTTTATTGTTTAATGGAAACCTAAAGTTTGGAAATCAAGAACAATGGAAATATGGAGAGAAAAATCTATTCTTCTTAAAATCTAAGGTTTGAAGATGAAAAAGAGAGCTTTAATGGTTACCCAATCATCACATTGTTTAAAACATGACATTTATTGCAAAAATTAAAGATTTATTACATACATATTGAATTTAGAGTCAAAAAAGTACATATATACATAAGCCCTAGCCTCAATGTAGGAGAATGAGAAGAAATTCCTACCTTGAATCAAAGTTCCAAATCAAAAACACAAGCTCTAAAGACCTTTTTTCTCCATTTCCTCCTTTCCTCTATCTTCTCCTAGGGTGCTAAGAGATTTGGGGTGAGAGTGGAATGAAAAGAATGGGAGTAAAGGGGCTGAAATCTGTGTTTTAAATAGCAGTCCTGAAGTTATTGTTCACAGGTTTTTGGGCTTTCTCCAAAATTATGGTTTTGTCACTAGAAATCTTCAATTTGATCCATATGACTACCCTAAGGTTTTTTGACATCCCGGATTCATTTTTAATGTTATTTCAACCTAAAAAAATTTATTTTTATGAGTTATCTAAAAAAATAAAATAAATTTACACTCGAAACATGAATATTACTATTTTATTCCTCCAAACCGCTATATGTGCTAAACGTTTATTTCAAGTTTTTTGGATCTCCCAGGTTCAATGATAATATTATTTTGACCTGTAAAAATTAATATTTTTACTTAGTTACCCTTATCAACCTTAAACACTTCCAAAAATTAAATTTCTCAATCAATTTGTCTCCCTATTATTTATTCATACTATTGAAATCTGTAGGGTTCATGCATACCTCATCACTTATATTAACATTTCAAAAATTATTACTTGCTATATAAAGATAAGAGTGTGGGGGTTTACATAAATAGGATCAAAATTTATTTAAAACAAATACCACATTAAGCAATATTTTTTCTGTGGTAGAATAGTTAATATGTGCATCATTCAGAGTTTTGCTTGCATAGTAAATCACGTAGGGTCGCTTATCTTTCTTTTTTTTTTTGGCCTAAGACAGTTCCTATAGCATAGTCACTAGCATCATACATTAATTCAAAATTTTAAGGACCAATTAAGCATGATCTTCAGTTTACCAAATGCTAACTAACATGCATCATTCCAATTGAATGGTACATCCTAACATAAAAGGTTATACATTGGTCTGGATATCAAACTAAAATCTTTAATAAATCTTCTATAGAATCCTACATGACCTAAAAAAGATCAAACATCTTTTAAAATCGTAAGTGGAGGGAGATTGACTATTAAATCAATCTTTGACTTCTCAACTTTGATTCCCTTTATAGAAATAACATGTCCTAAAATAATGTTTTGTGTAACCATGAAAGTATATTTTTTCCAATTCAAAACAATGTTTATTTCATCACATTGAGTAAGGATTTTTTTAAGATTTTCTAAACACAATTCAAATGAATCACCATATACAAAAAAAATCATCCATAAAAACTTTCATGAATCGCTCCAACATTGTAACGCCCCCAAAATCCACCTTGGACGACATTTCTATTTAAAATCATTCACAACATGAGAGCAACTAATAAGATCTATAAATAAAAAAAAATCATTCATCATCCATGATATCTACAACATCATCCAAAAGAATATGCTAAATCATGAACATTACATCTAAAACGTATAAAACAAGTCGGTAAGACAAGTTCTCATTTCTGAAAATCATCCATATACTTTTAAAACAAAACGTATAAAAAAAGTCGGTCTCATTTCATAAATATCATGTATAACTTTTGAAATAAACCGGGACAATTTATAAAATTTCAAGTTTACACAATAGCAATATGCGGAATATAGAAGTAAAATCAATTCCCACCAATAAATAATAACCCACAATGATCATTTCCCAAAACTATATATCAAGCCACAACTTGTATATTTCAAAACATTATGTATATGTATCATCAATGTATCTCAGTTATGATGCATGATATCGCATGAATAAACACATCAAGAATATCCTGGCCCACACACATATATCCAATATTCGGAAGGATACACAATTTTAGGAAGGGCATATACCGAAGCATCGGCAGGGATGATCCAACCCAGAAATAGTATACTAACCTTTAGCCTGGATAACAAGTGAGCGAATAGTAGTTTAGTCATCGTAAGGCACCAACCTCTACTACAAGTGATAGGGAACCTTCAAACCTACACGGAGTAAGAAACACATCTAACTCACTCTATGATATATGGTCAACGGCTACCTATGGTCATTCAAACATCCACAAGAGATACAATAAAAAACCATTAACTCAAATCACAAGCAAATCCAAAAATTTTCAAATTTCACATGTATTATTTCAATAGAGCAATTTAAGAAAATATGAAAGAGCGCATCAACAATACCATTTTATTTTTCAATACAAAGTACTAGAGTTTTGAAATCATGAACAAAAGAATATTGAGAGAAAAATTCATCTCTATTGAAAACTAGGGTTTTCAAGACAAGAAAAAGAAGTTTCATGACTATTCCACCATAGCTTCCTTCAAAACATGAAAATATTTGCAAGAGGATCAAGAAATAATGATTTCATACCATATATATAGGATTAAAAGTCAAAACATACATATATTTATGCCCTAGTCTCAATGGAAAAGAGTGAGAAGAAACCCCTACCGTCTTCCTTAGTTTTGTGTGAAGAACTTAATATTTTGATCCACTTAAATGAAAAAATCCTCCTTGATCTTGTGTTTTTCTCCTTCTTTCTTCCTCTCTAAGACTTTCTTGGGTTAGAAATGTTGAAATGGAGCTAATGTAGGTGTCTTTATGTATTTATAGGGTGAAAAATGGTCTCCTATGCGTGCTTCTGAAACCCAAATTCGTAAGTCACGTTCGAACATCATTTGGCGTTCGAACGTCAGTAGTGCAAATTACTGTTTTATGTTCGAACGTCATTTAGTGTTCGGACGTCCCGTGCTCCCAGTACTTTTACTCTTCCATCAAAGGTTCTGTAGACACCAAAGTACTGGGACACTGTTGTTCGAACGTCAATTCACGTTCGAACGTCATTCTAGTTTCTATTGAAACTTCCAGTGAAGTTTTGACTCATTTAGAGGTTAATTTGAAAATTTTTTGTAATATAAACTTTTGTGGCCCTGGATGTCTAGAGTCTACTGTAATAATTTTAGCTCAAACGGATATCAGAAAAAAA
This sequence comes from Ilex asprella, assembly GCA_023539305.1. NCBI lineage: Eukaryota > Viridiplantae > Streptophyta > Magnoliopsida > Aquifoliales > Aquifoliaceae > Ilex > Ilex asprella. Next base: position 14,955,282 of record CM042199.1, on the reverse strand, counting down.
AAGTTATGGTCCAAATACTAGGCAGTGTCCAAAACTTTTTCTACTCAAATTTTATCTAAAGTGTGTTTTCACTCCGGAATACTTCCAAACTTCTACAACATGTCCTATTACCTCAACTAACATTTTGATTTCTACTTTTACAATCTACATAGTTCATGCATACATCATCACTTATATTAGTACTTCAAAGTTATACAAAGATAAGAATGTGGGGGTTTACAATTCACTCCCCTTAAAGAAAGTTTCGTCTTCGAAACTTACCTTAAGTAGAGTACAAATGAGGATACTTATCTCGCATCTCTAACTCTGGATCCCATATAGCTTCCTCCACCCCATGATGTTGCCACAATACTTTCACCAGCTAGATTACTTTGTTGCGAAGCACCTTCTCCTTGGTCTCAAGAATCTTTATCAGTTGTTCTTCATGTGTTGCTCCATCTTGAACTTCAATATCCTCCAAATCTAGGACATGTGTTGCATCCGATTAACACTTCCTTAACATTGAAACATGGAACACGTCATGTACCCCTGACAATTGAGCTAGTAACCAAAGTTGATACGCCACTTTGCCCACCGCATTGATCACTTCAAATGATCTGATGTACATTGGAGCTAATTTTTTCTTCTTGCCAAATCTAAACACTCCCTTCTTGGGTGACACCTTCAAGAATACATAGTCCCCATCTTGGAATTTCAATTGTATTCTTCTTCTATCCGCATAGCTTTTCTGTCGACTTTGTGTCATGCGTATCTTTTCCTAATTAGTTGAATTTTCTCCATAGTCTCCCGAATAATTTCTGGCCCAAACAAACTACTCTCTCCAGCTTCTAGCCAACAAGTTGGGGACCTACATGGTCTTCCATACAATGCCTCATAAGGTGCCATGTCAATGCTAGATTAAAAACTATTATTATATGAAAACTCTACCAACGGTAAATGATCACTTCAATTTTCCTTAAAGTCCAACACACAAGCTCGTAACATGTCTTCCAAAATTTGTATCACCCTCTCAGATTGGCCATCCATTTGAGGATGAAAGGCGATGCTAAAGTGCAACTCTGTCCCCATTGATCAATGTAGACTTTGCCAAAATTATGCCACAGAACGAAAATCATGATCCAACACAATAGAGAGTGACATGCAAGCATACAATCTCATGAATATAAAGCTTGCTCAAGGTCTCTAAAGTGTTAGTGATCTTCATACTCAAGAAATGAGTATACTTGGTAAGTCTATCTGCAATGACCTATACGACATTATGCCCTCGTAAAGTCTGTGGAAAGCCAGACACGAAATTCATGGTGATGTGATTCCACTTCCACTCTGGAATAGGAAAGGATTATAGTAAGCCTTTGGGTTTTTGATGCTCAATCTTCACCAACTGACACACCGCGCACTTTGCAACGTACTTAGCCATGTCTTATTTCATCTCGTTCCACCAATATTGACGCGTCATGTCCCTATACATCTTGGTACTACCCTGATATATGAAAAATTTTGAACGATGGCACTTACCCAACATTTCCTCCCATACTTGGTCATTGTTTGGAACACATAGTCTTCCACGAAACTGTTACTCATCATTATGTATAGACAATTTCTCAATAATCTCATTCCTCTCCAATCTATCCTAGATAGTTTCCAACTCTGTGTCTAATCGTTACAACTCTACAATCCTTTGTCGGAGAATTGATTGAGCTACAAGATTAAATAAGTATGGTCGAGCCTTCTGTCTATCCACTCGTAGATCAAATTACTCCAAAACATCAATCATCTTCCACCTATTAACAGCAAGAACATTGATTTCACCCCGAGACTTTATGCTCAGTGCATATACTACTACATTTGTCTTTCTCAGATGGTAGTTGAGTGTAAAATCATAATCTTCTAGATATTCAATCCACCTTTTTTGTCGGAGATTCAAGTCTTTCTATGTGAATATATACTTGAAGCTCTTATGATCAGAAAACACTTGAAACTTTTTTCCATATAGGTAACACCTCCACAACTTAAGAGAGAAAACCACAGCGGTAAGCTCCAAGTCATGAGTAGGATAGTTCTGCTCATGAACCTTTAGTTGTCTCGAGCCATATGCAACAACCCTATCTCCCAGCATTAGCATACATCCCAAGTCTCGTAACAAAGCATCGGTATAAACATCGTATCCTTCCCCGCTGCTTGGAATAATGAGGACAGGGGTTGCTATCAACCTCTCCTTCAAGGTGCGAAATGCTAGTTCACAGGCTTAAGTCCATAAGAATCTTTCTCCCTTCTTTGTAAGGCGGGTCATTGGCATCGCTAGTTTTGATAACTCTTCCATAAATCTCCAATAGTAGCCTGTTAATCCCAAGAAACTACGTACTTCGGTTACATTCCTCAATAGTTCCCATCTCATCATGACTTCAATCTTTTCGGGATCAACAACTACATCCTATTCTGACACAACATAGCCAAGGAATTTCACTTCTTTCATCCAGAACTTGCATTTACTCATCTTAGCATACAACATATTCTCTCTCAATGTATGTAGCACAATCGACAGATGGCGTTCATGTTCCCCTTGTGTCCGTGAACAAATCAATATATCACCAATAAACACGATAACAAACTGATCTAAATACGGCCGAAATACCCTGTGCATCGAATTCATAAAGGCTGCAGGAGCATTAGTTAATCCGACGGCATTACTGTATTTTTGAAATGATCATACCAGGTATGAAAAGCTGTCTTAGAAATATCCTTCTCCTTGATCCACATTGTATGGTACCCTGTGCGAAGATCAATCTTGAAGTAATACTTAGAACCCCTCAGCTGATCGAATAAATCATCAATTCGTGACAACAGATATTTATTCTTTACTATCACCCGATTTAACCTTCGGCAATCTGTGCATAACCGAAGTGTTATATCATGTTACTTCACAAAGAAGACCAGGGCTCCCCAAGGTGAAGTGCTTAAATGGATAAACCCAATAACCAACAAATGGTCAAACTGCTTCCTTAGCTCCTTCAACTCCAAAGGGGCCATCCTATAGGGAGCAATGGAAATGGGTTTGGTTCCCGGATATAGATCGATTGCAAACTCAATCTCTCTCTATGGGGGTAACCCAAGTAGTTCATCTGGGAAGACATCTGTAAAATTTGACATTACCAATATCATGTCCGATTTTGATTTATCTCGATCATCTCCCATCAAGCTAACTAAGAAAATAAAATGAATCCCCGCCTTAACTTTCAAGAATCGACTACCTGTATTAGGAAATGGATGGGACGAATTTCAATCATTCGTGAAACTGAAAACTATCCCCCCGGTAATTGAAATGAAATCCGTTTACGAAAATAATCCATTACCGCACGAAAAGTGGACAACAAGTTCATCCCTAATATTATGTCGTACCCCTTCATGTCTAATGCAACCAAATCTATAATTAATTCTTGTTCCCAATTAGAAGCACACAACCTCTACACACCCTTCTGGTATCCAATCGTTCTCCCGTAGGCATGTCAATACTCAAATCATGTTCTAGCTTCTTAAAGTCCAATCCCAAATTAAGAACATATGTAGTGCATATGAATGAATGAGTAGCATTGGGATCAAATAAGATTCGGGCCCAAGAATTGTAGAGAAGAACAATACATTTCACAACAATGTTGAAAACATCTTCCTCCGGTTGGGTCAAAACAAAAACTCTTCCATGATTAGTCCCGTCGGGGGTTATAGCTCTTAACGGTCTCTAATGTAGTGGCTTCAGTAGTGGTGGCTTATGTCCATTAACCTGTCCGATCGTCGAGATATTCTTTTGGGGTGGGAAGATCGAACAATGATTCGAAATATGCCCCAAACCTCCATATGAAAAATAGACTCATGGGTTTATTCCTACCCTCTCTGGTACACCTCCAACTCCTTGAGCTATCTGAAGTCTCTGTCCAACCGCTTGGTCTGAGTGACGGTATGGTGACGCTCTCTACACTCTATTGCTGCTAGCACTAGTCTTGATCACCTCCCTTCGTGAAGTTCTGTCACCTCTGGTTGTCCTCTATGTCTCTCTCCACCAGTGCAGCTCTATCAACTAGATCCCCATAGTCTCGGATCTTGTGAGCCACAAGCTTCTCCTGGATGGCAGGCCTTAAATCCTGCTCAAAGAATTTGACCCTCCTAGCCTCAGTAGATATGAACTCCGTGGCATAGCTGGATAACTCATCAAATTTTCTCTCATATTCGACTACTGTCATGCTACCCTGTCATAGAGCGAGAAAATTTGCACTCTTCTTGTCCCTGAACGATTCATGAAAATACTAGTTTCGAAAGATCTGATCAAACTCCTCCTACGTAAGAGCATCTGTGTTCCTCCTTCTTTTCACCGAGTCCCACCAATGATCTATCTCCCCTTCTAGTAAATATGTAGCTAGGCCAACCCGTAAATCCTCAGTTACTCTCATGTCATCACACATTTTCTTCACCTGGCGAATCCATTTATCCACATCCAAGGGGTGAGAACTTTCTCAAAAAGTAGGTGGGTGTGGCAGCAAAAATTCTCCAAGAACTACCATCATTCGATTTTTATCCCCGTTTCTCGGTACATGAGCTAATGGATGAACCCCATCGTTGTGGTTGTTGTTTCCATTTTGGTGTTATACCTGAGTGGTTAGTTCCCTTAAGCATTGATAAATGTCAATCATGGCATCACGAGGTGGTGGTGGTGGATGTGCTTGGCCACCACATCCCCGTCCCCGTCCCTGTCCACGTTCACGTTCACCTTCCATCCTACACATTAATTCACAACTTAATTTCCTCGATGTACATGACAACCTAACTATCGCTTTAAACTAAAGCATAAGAATTGTAAAAAATTTAAATCAATAATTTCATTCAACCTAATCCTATCTCTAGAGTGGTAATCCATAACCTACAGCTCCCATGTAAGACCTAATTTCTAGGCTCTGATATCAAACCTTGGAATGCCCCCAAAATCCACCTTAGACTGTATTACTATTAAAAATCATTCACATCATGAGAGTAACTAATAAGATCCATAAATAAAGAAAATTTCATTCATCATCCATGATATCTACAACATAATCCAAAAGAATATACCAAACCATGGTCATTAAATCCAAAAACTAAACTTAATTTTGCAGCGGAATAGCAAAATATCATTCATACATTATCTCAAAATAAATCTCGTATTCTAGAACATAAAAAGAACAATTCTAAACATCCCCCTCCTGATCTACATACCCATCCAATTGAGCTTCCCAAGTTACATGTTCATCAACTCCGAGATCTTTCTCTGAACTAAAATCTAAAAGTAAATATTGTTTGTAGGGGACAAGCACTAAGCTCTGTAGCAAAATCCTCTCAAACTCGAACAAGGTTTAGAAAACATATAAAACAAGTCGGTCTCATTTCACAAATATCATATATAAATTTTAAAATAAACCGAGACAATTTATAAGATCTCAAGTTTACACAGTAGCAATATATGGAATATAGAAGTAAAACCAATTCCCAACAACAAACAATAACCCACAATGTATCATTTCCCAAAACTGTATATCAAGCTACAACTTATATCTTTCACAACATTATGTATATGTATCCCCAGTGTATCTCAGGTATGATATATGATATCACATGAATAAACACATCAAAAATATCTTGACCCACACACACACATTCAATTCTCGCAAGGATACCCAACTTTAGGAAAGGCGTATACCAACGCATTGACAGGGATGATCCAACCCAGGAATAGTATACTAACCCTCAGCTTCGATAACACGTGAGCAAATAGTGATTTGGTTCTTGCAAGGTACCAACCCCACTACAAGTGATACACGGAGTAAGAAACACATCTAACCCACGCTATGATATCCTGTCCCATGGTTATCTAAACATCCACAAGAGATACAATACAAACTATTTCCTCAAATCACAAGCAAATTCAAAAATTCTCAAATTTCACATGTATTATTTTAATATAGCAATTTAAGAAAATATACAAGAGCTCATCAACAATACCATTTTATTTTTCAATACAAAGCACTAGAGTTTTAAAATCAAGAACAAAAAAATATTAAGAGAAAAATTCATCTCTCTTGAAAACTAGGATTTTCAAGACAAGAAAAAAAGGTTTCAAGGCTATTCCACCATAACTTCCTTCAAAACATGAAAATATTTGCAAGAGGATCAAGAAATAATAATTTCATACCATATACATAGGATTCAAAGTCAAAACATACATATATTTATGCCCCAGGCTCAATAGAAAAGAGTGAGAAAAAACTCCTACCGTCTTCCTTAGTTTTGTGTTAAGAACTTAAGATTTTGATCCATTTAAATGTGAAAATCCTACTTGATCTTGTGTTTTTCTCCTTCTTTCTTCCTCTCTAAGAATTTTTAGGGAATGCTGAAATGGGGCTAATGGAGGTGTCCTTATGTATTTATAGGGTGAGGAATGGTCTCCTGTATGCAATTCTGAAACCCAGATTTGTAAGTCACGTTCGAACGTTAGTAGTGCAAATTACTGGTTTACGTTCGAACGTCATTTGGCATTCAAACGTCGCGTGCTCCCAGTACCTTTACTCTTCCATTAGATGTTCTGCATACACCAAAGTACTGGGACTCACTGTCGTTCGAACGTCGATTCACGTTCGAATGTCATCCCAGTTTCTATTGAAGTTTTGACCCATTTAGAGGTCGATTTGAATTTTTTTTGTAAAATACACTTTTGTAGCCATGGGTGTCTAGTGTCTACTGTAAAAATTTTAGCTCAAACGGACATCAGGATAAAATGTTATGGTCCAATTACTAGGTAGTGTCTAAAATCCTTTCTACCCAAATTTTATCTAACGTGTGCTTTCACTCCAGAATACTTCCAAACTTATACAACATGTCCTATTACCTCAGGTAACATTTTGATTTTCTACTCTTACAATCTCCATAGTTCATGCATATATCATCACATATATTATCTCTTCAAAAATAATTACATTGTTGTACAAAGATAAGAATGTGGAGGTTTACAACCATGTAACTAAAAACTCAACATATAACGTTGAAAAGTGGCTGGAGTATTACACACCCCAAATGACATTCTTTTATAAGTAAAAGTGTCAACAAAAATGTAAAAATGATTTTCTCTTGGTCGTCAATTGATATTTCAATCTAGTTATAGTTGAAATACCCATCCAAAAAATAATAATATGCATGTGCAGTTGTTCTACATTCCAAGGATATGGTAGCTTTGCTTAGTCCATAGTTTTCAAATAATAAGTGCAGGTCTTACTATCTTTGTGACGTGGTAGGGTCTTTCCCAGGCTACTCCTAGCTTTCCTTCTCCTGGATCCTTCATGGCTTGGGTAACTTTCTTGAGTACCAAATAGTTGAGTTGGAACTACCTAGGTTTTACCCGGGCATTGTAGTACTTGGAAATCTAACTTTGGTATGCTACCACCCTTATTTAGGATTCTTCTCTCTTCTCCTTTAGCTAATCAAGGTTATTTGCGAGCAATCGATCATTCTTGCTAAGATCTAACTTTTTTGTTCAATGAGTTACCATTCTTATTTCTACTAGAATGACTACCTCTGTGCCAAAGGCTAATGAGAGAGGTGTTTTCCTTGTAGGTACTCTTACAGTGGTCTTGTATGCCCTTAGGATTCTTGGAAGTTGTTCAAACCAAAGCCCCTTTGACTACTCGAGCCTAATTTTTATACTTCAAAGCAGAGTTTGATTAGTTAGCTCTACCTGCCAATTTGCTTGCGAATGACCAGGAGAAGAGTAGTGATTGTGGATTCCCAACTCAAAGTAGAATTCTCTAAACTTGTTGTTGTCAAACTGCTTGTCATTGTCGTTGATTATTACAACAGGTATCCCGAACCTGTAAATAATTTATCTCTAACAAAAATTCTAGATTTTTTGCTCGGTTATACTTTTTAATGATTCTACTTCCACCCACTTAGTGAAGTAATCGATCGCAACTACCATAAATTTATTTTGCCATTTTCCCATTGAGAGTGATCCCATGATGTCAATTCCCTATTTAGCGAATGACCACAGACTTGCAATTGGAGTGAGTTTTTCTACATGGAGCTTTGGAACTGCTGTAAAATTCTGGTCTTTTTCACATCTTAGTGCATAGTCCATGGCATATTTCCTCAAGGTAAGCCAAAAGTATCTCTGTCTAAGGATCTTTTGAGTCAATGAGTGTCCTCCGGAGTGGTTCTCACATACCCCTTTATGAATTTCCTACATGACATAGGAGGACTCAGCTGGCGCTAAACATTTAAAATACAAAAGATAGTAACCCCTCTTATCGAGTACTTCGTTTAGGATCACATATCTTGAAACTCTCCTCTGTAGCTTTTGAGCTTGTTGGGTTTCCTGAGGTAGTATTCCTCACTAGAGGTATGCCATTATCTAGTCCATCCAACATGGCTCTTGCTGAACCAGGTTGAGGTTGATGTAAGCAATGCTCAGCTACGGTAAGAATTCTACCAATATAGATCTGGTAAGGTAATCAAAAAGCGTAGAGGCTAGACGAGCTAAAAAATCTGCGTGAGATTTATTTGATCTTGGAACCTGGTTAATCTTCTCTTTGTCACCATCCTCAAGTAGGAGCTTATTCTTAGGTCTCTAACTTTATAATCACCTTGAAGTTGTCTGGCCACAAGTTATGATTCACTATGCACCTTCAAGCTCTTTATCCCAATTGTCTTGGCAAGTTGGAGTCCTGTAATCAGCGTCTCATACTTTGTCTCATTATTTGAGGCCTTAAACCCAAAGAGTAATACATACTCGATTTTTTCCTCAGTTGGCGAGATAAGAATTAATCCATTTCCTCCTCCTATCGAATTACATGAACCATCCATGTACATCTATCATTCTCCTACATATACAATTGCATCATTAAATTCTAGTGCTTCTTGGGTAAATTATGCTAAATGGTCAGCAACCACTTGTCCTTTTACAACTGTTTATGGGACGTACTGAATGTCAAACTTCCCTAGCTCAATGGACCATTTTGCTGGGTGTCCAGATATTTCTGGCTTCTATAGGACCTAGCGTAGTGTATATCTATGAGCAAAATGATTGGATATGCCTAGAAATATGATCTTAATTTCCTGAAGGCAATTACCAGCACAAAAATGACTTTCTCCATTGTCGGATATCTTGTTTCAGTTCCTCTTAGTGTTCTACTTGCATAATAGATAGAGTGCTAGATTTTTTCTTGTTGGCCTTCCAAAACTGCACTAGTTGCTTCTTGTGTTACAGAAAATTATAGGTACAAGGAGTCACCCTTCACATGTCTCACCAAGACTGGTGTTTTACTGATGTATTCCTTGAGTGCTTGGAAGTCGTTTTTCCATTTTGGAGTCCACTCAAAGGCTTTCTCGAGGACTTTGAAGAACACAGGAACCACCTACCAATAACTAGTTAACTACATGTTTAAAGAACTCATCAGTCGTTCAATGGAGGTGTACATCAACGACATACTCATCAAAAGCTTCCAAGTTGTAGAGCATATTAAGTAGTTAGGAAGAACCTTTGACATCCTCAAAGAGATACAATATGAAGTTGAACCCAGCTAACTATGTTTTTAGGGTATCTTCTGGGAAATTTTTAGGGTTCATGGTGACCCAAAGAGGGATCGAGGCCAACCCATAAAAGATAAAACCACTCGTGGAGATAAGATCCCCACTGAATATTAGAGAAGTCCAAGTGCTTACTGGGAGAGTTGCAGCTCTAAACAGTTCATTGATGGCACTTTATGTACCTCCCCGATGGCCTTTCTGGATCAAATCTTCTATTTAGTCTTTCAAGACTTGACAATCATCGGTGTTATGGCCATGATCTCGATGGAAATGACAGTATTTGTCCCTAGATCTCCTATTAGGAGGATTTTTCATCTTCTTGGGCCATTTGAGCGTTCTCACGCCCTATATTTGGACTAGGATTTGCTCTACAAAGGTATACCTCTGAGCTGGCTCATTGGTGCATAGACCTAATCGATTCCTCGCACTTACCCTCTCGGTACAATTCTTCTTAGCATTACTTGTCTTTTCCTTCTCGTTTGTGGAATCTCGCCTCTTTTTATCATCTTTCTAGTCCTCATGCTTGTCTTCCTGATTCTCTTGAAATAGGAAAGTATCTTTGGTGTTCATATAGCCTTGATTTATCGCCAAGATCTCGACCATGGAGGAGGGTGGTTCTTTAGAAAGGGAAAAAGGAATTGGGAGGGCTACAGGCCTCCCATGAAGGAGGTCAGGGCCACCTTGTCATCAATGTTGTGAATTCCTAATGATTCCATTGTGAAAATTTTTACATACTCTCGAAGTGTTTCACTTTTAGAATGCTTGACATTGTGAAGGTAGGTCAAAGGTCGTCTATGAGCTTGGCCCCCGATGAAATGCATGATGAAAAAGGTGCTTAACTCCCTAAATTTGCTGATCGAGTTTGGCTTCAGCTTGTTAAACTAATGTCTTGCTATCCCGCTAAGTGTGGAAGAGAAGACTCGGCACATGATTTGGTCTGGCATGCTATAAAGCATCATTAGAGACCTATAAGTCACAAGATGGTCTAGTGGGTCCTTGGTTCCATCAAATGCCTCAATGGTTGGCATCTTGAACCTCTCTGGAGAGCTTAGTTTGCCACATCTTGTGAGAACGGTGAGTTGGTGTGTTGAACCAAAGCTTTAATGGTTTCTAGGACCCGAGCCTTCACCATATTTATGACCTAGATTTTCGTTTACCTCCAGGTCATCCCCCTGATTGTTTGTGGCATATTCTTTGGTTTGAGATTGTTCCAGGAGCTCAAAAATTTGTTGGCATTGTTTCTTTAGATCCTTAATATCTTTCTCTATCCTTTTGACCTTTTCGGATTCCTTTTTTGGTGGGGGACGTTCCTTCATCCCGCTAGGTGGGAGCTAGGACGCTCTTGCATCTGATCGATAGCAAGATCCTTGGATGATCTTGTGATCGCCATAGGACTTAGATTTTGGTGTTGGAAATCAAGTTGATTCCCACAAATGGCGCCAATTGTTGTTCTAAAAAAAATAGCACCAAGGTGAAGTGATGATATGGCGGTTATCGATGAGTTTCTGCAGAGAAGTCAAGGATTGGAGAAGCTCCGATGGTGGACCCTCTGATGATAAAGTTGGTAAAGGAATTATAGATTGGGTGGAGTTTGTCTAGAAGGAGTTACTTGCCTAGGGCATAACTGTTTTCTTTCCTTTATAGGCTAAGCTCATGTTACCATTGGAGCTCTTTAGTTGTTTTTCAAATTGGGTGGCAAGAAATGTGGTGTGACACCCCAAAATTCGGGGGTTATTATTCAACCGTTGACAACCCATCAATCTACGAAAGTAGCCGTGGATGTCGCTTAACCCGACACCACGTCGATAACATTCTCATAGCCGAAATTTTTGTCCACAATTGTGATCCGTGTTCCTTTAATCATTAATTCAACCGATGTCCAATGTATCTCAATATACCTCATTTAAGACCCATTTGTATCATTGAGATCAAAGAAATCAAAGTCCAAAAGTATAGCAAAAGGACTATAAAATTTCTGGTTTTTGAAAAGCGTACCAATCTACGTACCGGTATGGCTAACTCATTGGACAACAACATACCGGTACGTGTATCGGTACACTCTGTCGACTTTTTTTGCCTGTTTCAACCATTTTTGATTTTAAACCTATTCCAAACCCTTCCAACTTCAACCCAAACTTGTACAACATGTATTATACACATAATAATTCATCCATACAAGTTCTATTACAGTCATTTACATGAATGTACATGTCAAAAACTAAGTTTTCATAAATGTTTTACAAAAACTCAAAATAAGGCCACAAGTCGGCCCCTTCACCATTGATGCTCTACATGGGAGTCATCCACCGGTGTATCTCCCGCACCTGAAATGTGTTCCCGTATAGGGTGAGCCACGCTCAGTAGAATAATTCCTACAGAGACTACTCCCCACCTAGATGCACATGAAATGCACACATACAACATTAAACAATCCATCATATTTCAAGCAAGAATATGGATTAAATGTTAGAATTCTTCATGTCATGCCATGAAAATGAGATGAGACTCACTCATGCAATTCAACCCGAGCCCTTCTCGGCTCCTCAACACATGCAAGTATCATTGTGAAAAAATTCGTCATCCATGTTGCACATCAAATGATATTTACAATTATATGGTCTTTATTTGGGGTGGATGTTTATGGACTTACACCAACGACACCCAACCGACACGGAATTCATGGACTTCAATCAACGGTTATGCGTACACCGACACACTTTATGGATTTTTATACCAACGGAGTGCGTATCCAATTATCAGGTCTCCCACTCGAGGGATCTTCTAGCCCCTTCTTGCTAACCTTAACCCAAATCATCATGCTTCCACGCGGCTTAGCTAGGCATTCGACTCAACTTTCCCAAGCCTTTCGTCAATCACCAAATATGGTGTTGACGACCACTATGCACACACACCCATGTGATGCGATGTCTCGTGCATATGCAATGAAATGAATCATTTCTGTCAATGTCAAGCCCCATATATAATGAATGCCATAGGGACAAATTAAACCACATATCATCATATTCCATGAAAATTTATATCATGTGCATATAAATTCCATAAATCATCATTATGGTCAATATATCAACAAGCATATAATTTTCATAAGTTATCACATAACTCACTCAAGCATGTTATTTCAATTACATCAAAATAACAACTTCAATCCATGCAAGGCATTTTATCAAACACTTTCTATGCACCAATCATGTTATCACATAATATTGTCCACACAACATCAAATATAATTATTCAAGGCATTTAATCAAACACCTTCAAGACAAACTTATCATGTTATCACACACATTTGCCCCTATATCATAAAGTGTCAAGGAATCAGATATATGACTCCCACATATCAAATGCAAACAAGAATTTGGTTTAAGTCCTTTCTAGACTCATTTCCATAATCATATATATATATATATATATATATATATATATATACACATAGGTCAATATATATGTATATGTACATACACCCAACCATTCCTCATAGACATTCTAGGTTGAAAATCAACCCAAGTAGGAGAAATTTTACCTCTTGTAGCGTATAGGAAGTGATAGAACTTTCAAAAAAACTAACCAAAGTCCAAAGCTCTTGATTTCCTAAATTTACCTCTTTGGATCTTCGGTGAAATCTTTTGTTTTTGGTACGTAGACGTAGCCCTCGTCGAGGAGATGGAGTTTAACTCTTGGTCCGAGTTAATCCGAACAACGGAGCTTCGAAAATCAACGGAAAAAAGGTAGAAATCTTGATTATTTTTTCTTTTCTCTCCCTTCTCTTCTCTATGGCCGGCCAAGGGGCTGAACAAGTAAGATATTTCTGCTGAAATATCTCATTTAAGTCCCTATTTATAATTTTAAATGTTTGGCTCAGATCGTGCCAAGTGTCCTCACTTGTTCGAGTCCGGTTTCGCCCCGAAACGATTTATTTGATCCCGGTTTAAGTTCAAATTAATTTTATTTGAACTTTTATTCAATTATAAGGAAACTTTAAAATTTTCGTTTTTGGGGACCTTGGTGAGGTCATCCTCCACCTAGTCGTCTCGAACGACGTACAAAATTTGACTACCTCGTAATTCGACGAAATTCGACAGGGTGACTAAATTTCGTGATACGAATCCAATGACGAAGTCTGTTGTGTCATCCAAGTTCTAGAACATGAGTATTTTAAATATGCATTATAGTGACAAATTACTATTTTGTCCTTTTTATTTTTTTAAAAAAAGTTTAAATTTACCCGAATTTTACATGTGGAACCTCCTTCCCCAAGTATCTGTAACTTGTGTTGAGCTAAAATAGTGGGATATGGGCGAGTGAGTTGGTTTGGGATCTAGAGTTGCTTCCCAACACTCAATCCAACTCACGTATTTGTCTCGTGATCCCTCCAGGCACGTGATTGTGCTTGACACGTGTTTTACTCTAGGACATATTTAGCTCCATCAAATCTTATTAAAATTCTTTTTTGTTATTTAAACCCTTAATTTTTGCACTTATGTGGAGAAAATTATTTCACTAGTATTAATTTGTGACAAATATAGTTGGTTTCAATGTTGTTGACATGTAAAATACACAAAATGGCTTAATACTCAAATAACTCGACTGAACAAGTTGAATCATAGTGCTATCACGTAAGTAAAAACATATTTTCTTCCAAAAAAAATTGCTACACAAAGTTCATTTAAAATTACAAGTTAAAGATTATTTATTCAATATCATATTATATTATATTATTGTTTAACGTATTTCTAAATGTGTGCATGTCAAAGTCCAAATGAACTTAGCAATTCCAAATAATACGACCTTACCTATTCGTACCGGCATGAAGTTTTTGACCGTGACTGATCAGGCAATTATAGGGAAACGCAAGACTACCTCCAAATTCTTTTTTATGCCTTCAAGTTCAAGGATTTGAACTACTCTTCTGGAAAAACAAAAAATTGAAAAGGAAAGAACTTAATAAAATTGGGTAAAAATCATAGTAGGCATAACCAAGTAGAACGATTTTATTAAATAGTGTGTGAAAGAAACTAAACCTAATCACTGGAACGACGATGGAACTACCATGAACAAAAGACAAACAAAAAAACATGAAATGAAACAATACAAAAGCAAGTCTAGTATGATGCTATTAGACCCTTTTCCCTTTGACTTATCTCTATGTATTTATAGACAGTGATTTTTAATCGTTGTAGCAATTTTTTTGGGCCACTCAGCCTGCACTTAGGGATTTTCTCTACAACGACTATCAACATGCCTCCAACTATCTATAACCCACATCTCCAAGATGTTGCGTTCTGGCACATCTCTCCACTTGTCGAGATATTTGGTGATCTTTTTTCATAATCCTCTAATGGTCTAGGATCTTTCTCCATTGAACCCCATCTTTTGAAGCATGTCATGTGTTCTCTTCAGATTTTTGCATATTTTTTGTGTAAACAATTATGCCGTTGACATGCTTCACCAGTGTCCAATCTATTTTATATTTATGTAAATTAAAATTAATTAAAAATAAGATTAATGCTATTAAAAAATAATTTGAAGGCAGAATTTAAAAATTTAATGATTATGATCATTTGATTGTCTGTGGATTTTAACACTGAATGCACATCACTATCAATCAAACGTTCACAATACATTAAATCCTCAAATTATGTCTTAATAGCATGAATATTTGGAATTATAAGAGGATCCATATTCATTGAAATATATCAATGAAAACTTTCTTGAAATCGGTAGCTTATTGATATATTAATGTTATTGAGATATAATTTAAAAATTTAATGAATTATGACTAATTATATTAGCCTAGGACTCGGTCATAATTTATTGACAAAAAATTATTAATTCTTGAAATTATTTCCTCAAAATATGTTCTTGGAAATGACATGTAACTTCCTAATATGTTAATCAAGTCAAGCTTGAACATTATTTTAGGATTATAACGAACCAGCTCATTTATGTATAAATTAGGATCGACAAAAACTCGACAAAGATCCTATTAACGCCCATACTCCCCACCGGTGTTCTAGAATGTGGAATTGAGGTAGTCAACTATGTTATTATTTTTGTAGAAAAAAACCTACATTAATAGATATAGAAACCGCGTTCGTTCTCTCTCTTCCCTCTCTCTCGCTGATAATTTTTTCTCCTAGTTTTGCGCTAAGATTCTAGAAGTCCATCGTATGAATGAACCGCGTTCCCTTCGTCTCTCTCATTGGAAAATCTGCCTCCTCCGTTCTTTTGCCTTGGAAATTCTAGAAGCCTATTGTCAACAATGAACAACAATACAAAACTTATTCTTGTATCATCACAAGTCAAGAATCCAATTCTCAAAAAGCAAACAGTATAAAACTAATTATTCTTATATCCATATGAATCTGGTTCCCATCCCATACGCCAACTATAAATCCTGACCATTTCTATTGTTTTCTTTCCCAAAGAAAGAGCAAACTCAACAAGAACAAAGTTCATCACCATTTCAGATGAGAAAGTCACTAAACATGGCCATCAATAGAAAGTCGAACCCAGACCAAAACTATGACAGACTCCAAGAAGTAATACAATTCGATGAAGCCAGAACCGGAGTGAAAGGCCTCGTTGATTCCGGCGTCACCACCATCCCTCGCTTCTTCCACCACCCACCCCAAAACGTTTCCAAACCAACACCCGAAACCCAAAAACCTAAAGTCTCAATCCCCATCATCGATCTTTCCGGCCCCCGGTCAACTGTCGTTGACCAGATTCGTCGTTCGTCCTCCACACTAGGGTTCTTCCAGATAATCAACCACAGCATACCCAAACATGTCATGAACCGCATGCTTTCCTCCATCAAGTCTTTCCATGAACTACCAGATGACATTAGAATGCAATATTATCGTAGGGACATGTCCCAAGGTATTGCCTACTCCACAAATTTCGATTTGTACCACTCCAAGGCTGCCAGCTGGAGGGACTCACTGCAGGTCCGTCTGGCCCCCTCACCGCCGAAATCGAAGCACGTTCCGGCAGTGTGCCGGGACGCAGTGGCGGAGTGGGACCGGGAGGTGGTGAAGTTGGGGGAAGAGGTGATGGGGATGCTGTGTGAGGGGTTGGGTGTGAAAACAGATAGGTTGAAGGATATGTCGTGTTTGGCGGATAGGATTATGGCCGGACATTACTATCCGTACTGTCCGCAGCCGGAGTTGACCGTCGGGCTGAAGTGGCACACGGATCCCGGGGTGTTAGCGGTGGTGTTGCAGAATGAGGTTACGGGATTGCAGGTGAAGTGTGGTGAGGATTGGATTGATGTTAAACCTGTCTCTGGTGGTCTGGTTATCAACATTGGTGATATGCTTCAGGTAGGCCACACCAATCTTATTTGTTTCTTGGTTATATCTCTCATTTGTATGTGTGTGTGTGTG
>CM042199.1:14911647-14938182 GCA_023539305.1 Ilex asprella | reverse complement strand
CAAGATTTATTGGAATGGCTTTGTCATATGGTCTATCATTAAACACATCCCTCGTTTTGTCCATCCAAAATCAGTGCACTTTGGCAAATTACATCATCTCTGTAGAAAGGCTTAACCAGTACATGCACATACATAGTGAAGCTCCTGAAGTGATAGAAGAGAATCGTCCCCCAGTTAGTTGGCCAGCCTTGGGTAAAGTGGAGATTCAAGATTTGCAGGTTAACTTTTTGACCATTAATTTGAAAATGGTGAAGTTTACATACAAAGAGGATTGATTGGCCAGAAAAAAAAAACTAACCAGGATTTTCATTGAAATCAGATCAGATATAGGCCCGACGCACCACTTGTTCTTCGTGGGATTAGTTGCATATTTGAAGGAGGGCATAAGATTGGTGTTGTTGGTCGGACAGGCAGTGGGAAGACTACTCTCATTGGTGCTCTATTCCGTTTGGTGGAGCCAGTTGGGGGCAAGATTGTTGTAGATGGAATTGACATCTCTTCAATTGGACTTCATGATTTGAGGTCACGGTTTGGGATTATACCGCAAGATCCTACTCTTTTTACCGGTACTGTGAGATACAATTTGGATCCTTTATCTCAACACAAAGACCAGGAATTATGGGAGGTGATGTTTTATTTCTTCCTCATGTTGGCTTCTCAAGATTATTGTTGCTGAGCAAAGCTTGTATAAAGGAAAAGACTTTGTTGATCATTCCTATATTGTTTGCAAATCATATTTAAATACTGATTTTCTTTTAACATTTTCAATAGGTTCTCGGGAAGTGTCAGTTTAGCGAAGCTGTTCAGGAGAAAGACGAGGGGCTGGACTAGTTAGGTAATCTTCATTTTGGAATGCCCTGTGATCTTAGTTTTATGTGATAACCATGCATAACAATTACACCCTGTGATTTCAGTTTTAGAAGATGGATCAAATTGGAGCATGGGGCAGCGACAATTGTTTTGTCTGGGCCGGGCACTGCTGAGGAGAAGCAAGATATTGGTGCTCGACGAAGCAACTGCATCCATTGACAATGCAACTGATTTGATTTTGCAGAAAACTATCAGAATTGAATTTGGTGATTGCATTGTGATCACAGTGGCTCATAGAATACCAACGGTTATGGATTGCACAATAGTCCTAACCATCAGTGATGGTAAGTGTTTTTCTTACACTGCTGTATTTTTACAAAAGTGTGGTTACACTAACTTTTTTCAATTGAAAAAAAGTCTAGAATTCTCTTAAATAATGTTTTGATTTTATGACAGGGAAACTAGTGGAATACGATGAACCCATGACATTGATGAAGAAAGAAAGTTCACTCTTTGGGCAGCTCGTCAAGGAATACTGGTCCCATTCTCAATCTGCCGAAACACTTTGAAGCTAACTACAACGTCTCGTGTAGTTAACTTTAGCCGTGTCAAGTTGGCTGTGCCCCGGTAGAGGAGGGTTGTATCAGATAACACCCGTGTCAAGTTATCATGTATTCCTTTTACACAGCCTGCCCAGTCGAGGAGGGTTGTATCAAAAGGAGACCACCCAAAACTACATTCAACTTTCATTACCTGGATAGGAAGTGAGAAGAAATAAGAATTGGAAGCAAGAATCCTGCACATCACCAGAGTGGCCCAACTAAAGGATATCCTGCTTTAGAGTGAACTGTATCAGCTGTGCAACAGTGCCATGTCGTATAATCCACCATTTATATGTACAGCTCCTCTTAATTGAACTGTGTTCTTTAGCTTTTCTGCAGTTTTGCTTGTAGTCATTCTAAGATAGATTAACCCAAAATATAAGGGCTGCATTTCGTATGTGTTGTAAAAGTATGGTCACTTAACTATCCTTTTGGTAATATGTCCCAAGTAAAGAGGAATCAAATGTAGTATTGTGTCTATCAGCAATTTATTCATATTTGCTCAATGAACTTTTCTGTTATCAATGTGTTCTATTGCAAGTCAAAACTGGCAATGACAGAAGTTAAATTAAACTGATCAGAACCTGAAGCACCTTTAACATTACGATCAATACGTTATGCAAGAATCGATGGGTGGGCTTACTAACAATATACAGAACATTAGGTCAAGCAAATACAAATCAGAAATTTGAGAGAGTCACCGACATAATTGAATTGTGAATAAAACACTATACAACTGACTCAGCCTTTCCAAACAACATCGTCATCAGCAGCCTTTTAACCAAACAACTAGACTCACAATTCTTCCCCTTAGGGTCCTCCGAGTATTGCATTCTCGATATCTTCTCTACTCAGTGCGTAACTGAATCTCCTCTCCACATCCTTTTCAAGATTTCCTGGTCCACTTTTTAGGTACCTGCATTTCAAATACGACCTTTCAGGCCTCAGTGGTAGATGAAAATTTTAAAAGAAAGTGAAGTGGGTAATTGGCTATTCCAACCTCGTAATAATTCAAAGAGTTTCAAAATGTTTCGGCATATTTTCATTCATGGTTGGGATTGACTTGAAAATAAATTGTCAGACATTGAACTGCAAAAAACCTATGAACTCCCCAATACCAAAGAACTCTTGCAAAATATTGGAACTCAAATCTCCAGCTACCAATCAATGTTCCAAAAATCCCATTCAACAACACCAAAAGAAGCACAGTAAACCTCTGAAAACCCCAAACTTCAATCACATAAGCATCTATGAAATGTGTGTTTACATCACAAACCTTATATATGTTGGCGTGAGTTGTCTATTAACGGAAAATTGGAGCAATTATAGGAAGTGGGGTGGAAAGAAATTCTTTCCTTCACACGTTAGCATAATTGTAGGAGCAAAATCTATAAAGCTTAGAATAGAAAATATATTCTTATATATACTTGTAACCAAAAATTGTACAAGGTAGGATTATGAAATTCTACACATGGAACTTTTGACATGGTATTAGAGCATAATCCTGGTACCAGCAAACCCTAGCCCTAGCTTCCCTTACCTTGCCCACCATGTCGCCAGACTCCAATACAGAGCACCAACCTGGTGGATCTAAGTTCGAATCCATTTTTTTCACATTCACAGAAAAAATGATTGAAACTCTTACCAAAGTCCAAACACCGACCCTGACCACCGAACCTTCTACTACTCCGATTGGCATCAAGTTGGATGGAACCAACTACGCCCTCTGCTCCCAAATTGTCGAGATGTATATCTCTGGCAAAGACAAGTTGGAATATATTAATGATGATATACCACAACCACCTCCGACGGATCCATCCTTTCGAAAATGGCGCCAACGCCATTGTCAAAGGTTGGTTGATTAACTCCATGGACCTCTCCTTAATAGGGAATTTCATTCGGTTTCCTACGGCTAAGTTGGCGTGGGATGCCATTGCTATCACTTACTTCGACAGGAGTGACATGTCTCAAGTCTATGATCTTCGACGTCGTGTGACATAACTTTAACAAGCTGGAGGCTCCCTGAAATACTACAATGACCTTCAAGGGTTATGGCGGGAGATTGACTTCCAGCGCCCTAATCCAATAGAGTATGCAGTTGACAATCAAAAGTATTATACTATCCTTCAAGAAGACCGGGTGTATGTGATGTAGATCGTAATAAAGAAGAATTAGGGATGAGAAGGGAAGAAGAAGAAGGAGATGAGAACAGAGAGAGAATTTGAGGAAGAAGGATCAATATCAATAATCAATAATAATCTAAGTCTACCAAAACAAATACCATATCCCCTATATATATATTGGGAGAACACAAATACTAAAATAATTCTAAAAGAAATAAATAGTCATGATGACAATTAAGCCCCTAAAAAGTAAAATAACAAATAACTCCTAACCCCTACGTCTACGCCTACTATAACGAAATATAATTCGATTCCTATCATTTCCCCCCAGCTGAAAAGAACTCGCCTCCGGAGAGATATGATCATGATAATGCTCTAGAAGATCAGGATTAAGCCGACAAAACTCCTCCTCAGTAATCCATGAATCATCAGTCTCTAGACAATCTCTCCACCGAACAAGATAATGACGATATCCTCCATATGAGGAACCCACAATCTGGACGTCAAGTACATCTGCAATTTGGTCATGCAACTGTGGTGGAAACAGTAGAAGAATAGGAACTGTAGGTGATACTGATGACGAAGCAACTCCACCTGTAGGAACACATGCTGGCAACATAGGAGGCTCAAAAGTACCATGATAAGGAAACAAGTCCTCCACATTAAAAATAGGACTAATACTCATATTCGAAGCTAAGTCAAGGTGATATGCATTAGGTCTAAGCTTACGAAAAATACAAAAAGAGCCAGTGACTAGAGCATGTAACTTTTTGAAAGAATTTTTAAGGTAACGTTCAGGACGCACACGAACCATAACATAATCTCCCACAGTAAATTCTTTATTCCTATGGTAAACATCTGCAGCCAATTTATAATTCTCATTACTTAATGTAATTTTCTATCTTACGTCGGCATGCAAGTCATGAATATACTAGACAAAAGCTTCGGTTGAGTGCAAAGGGCGGGAATCAAGAGATAAAGGTAATTAGTCAATAGGTTGTCTAGGAGAATGACCATAAACAATCTCAAAAGGGGATCTACTAGTCAACCTTTTAACGGAGTTGTTATAGGAAACAACAAATCCCAATTTTTCATCTTCTTACCCACTAGACACCTCAGTAAATCTCCCAAGTTACGATTTACAAACTCAATTTGACCATCAGTTTAGAGATAAAAGGCAGAGGAAAACTTAAGATTAGTTCTAAAGAGTTTCCAAAGTGTCTTCAAAAAATAACTCACAAATTTGACATCTCTATCAGATACAATGGAAATAGGCAACTCATGTAGTCGGACGACCTCTCTAAAAAATAACTTTGCGATATGTGAGGCATCAGTAGACTTAGTGCAAGGAATGAAATGTGTCATCTTAGAAAACCGATCCACGACAACTAGAATAGAATCATGACAACACGAGCTGTTTTAGGAAATCCTAAGACAAAGTCCATACTAAGGCCTCTTCATGGTGTGTGTGGAACTGGTAATGGTGTGTACAACCCAGTGTTTTGTTTCCTAGCCTTTGCTAACTGACAAATGTGACACTATGACACTATCCTAATAATGTCACGCCTCAAAGTGGGCCAATAAAACCTATCCTCAACAAGTGCAAATATCTTATCCCTACTAAAGTGGTCTGCCAGACCTCCAGCATGCAATTCCCAAATCAGGAAATCCCTAAGTGAAGTACGGGGAATACATAGACACGACCCTCTAAACAAGTAACCATCCCTAAGGAGGAATTCAATGTACTCATGACGGTTACCAGCCTGAACATCCTGAAAAATGATACCAAGGTCAAGACAAGAGGCATACTCATCTCTAATCCTATCAAAGTCGATCACATGGACCCTCATAATCTGTAAAACAGCAACTACACGACTAAGAGCATCCCCATGCTTGTTTTCAATGTCACTCAATGGTGAAGAACAAAAGTATACTCCTGAAGGAACTCAACCCACCTAACGTGCCTAACACTCAACTTTCTCTGGGAATGAAGGTATCTCAATGCCTGATGATCAGAATATAACACAAACTCATTTGGCAATAGATAATACCTCCAATGGCGGAGCGCTTGTACAACAACGTAGAACTCTTTGTCATATGTAGAATATCGTTGTTTAGCGTCATTGAGTTTTTCGCTGAAGTAAGCAATAAGATGACCTTCTTAACTCAAAACTCCACATATCTCTACACCATTACAAGAAACCTCAAACACTTTAAAAAAATCTGGGTGTCGAAGGATGGGTGCCTCTGTCATCTTGTGCTTAACTTCTTGAAAGGCTCTAGTTGCAGCAAGAGTCCATTGAAACTCCCATTTTTTCATGCACTCTGTAATGGGAGCCATAATGGAACTAAACCCCTTAATAAAACGTCTATAGAAAGTGGCCAAGCCATGAAAATTTTGAACTTCAGAAATTGTTCTTGGCTCTGGCCAATTCCTAATAGCACTAATTTTCTTTGGGTCAGCTGCAATACCATGCGCAAAAATAACAAATCCAAGAAAAAGTACTTGAGTTTGCATAAAGGAGCACTTCTTAAGATTCACATAAAATCTTTCCACCCGTAATGTCTAGAAAACCTGTTGAAGATGATCCAAGTGCTCTTCTTTAGACCGACTATAGATCAAGATGTCATCAAAATAGACCACCACAAATTTTCCTAGGAAAGGATGCAGTATTTGAGTCATAAACCTCATAAATGTGCTAGGTGCATTAGACAATCCAAAAGGCATGACCAACCACTCAAAAATTTCATCCTGGGTTTTAAATGCGATTTTTCATTCATCTGCTGGTCTATTTGGATGTGATGATAACCACTGCGCAAATCAATTTTGGAGAACCAAAGTGCACCGGCCAAAAGGTCAGGCATATCTTCAAGTCTCGGTATAGGAAATTGATACTTGACTATAATTTTGTTAATGACACGACCATCAACACACATTCTCCAAGAGCCATCTTTCTTAAGGGTCAACAAAGCAGGGATAACACATAGACTAAGACTATGACGAACAGACCCTTTTTGCAAAAGTCCATCTATTTGCTTTTGGAGTTCAGCACGCTCAGTGGGATTCATATGATAATGGGGAAGATTACGTAATTGAGACCTTGGAACTAAGTCAATAACATGCTGAACATCTCTCATAGGTGGCAACTCATCGGGTAGTTCCTCAGGAATCACATCATTGAACTTTTTCAATAGACTATCAACCTCAGGCAAAAGATCATCCTTAGAATCTAAAGGACTCTTGGAAACTTCTTTGACAACTAGAGCTATCACTACACCAGACTCTTTTCTCTCCTTTTCAAATTTCTTTTGGGTCAAGATGTGAAGGTCTTTCTTGTGAATTGTTTGGGAAGATGACCTATGCTTTGAATTATTACCTTCTGAGGGTTTTGCAGGTTTTAACTTGATGGTTTTCCCCTTGTGCTTAAAAACATAGGTATTTTTCCTCCCATAGTTTGTCACATCTAGATCAAACAGCCACGGGTGACCTAACAAGACATGAGTGACATCCATGAGTAAGACATCACACCATATATGATCTAAATAGTCACCCATCTGGATAAGTACCAAACATCTCTGTGAGACTGGTAAGGAGGTCTTGTCAACCCATTCAACCTTGTAAGGTTGTGGGTGTGTCTCTGACTTAAGCTGCAACTGAGCTACAATCGACTTAGAGATGACATTCAATGAACTTCTCCCATTAATGACGACCTTACAAACTTGACCCCCACATCGGACTAGAGTATGAAAAATGCTGGTGTGTTTTCATGTTCGTTGTCTAAAGGGGTAGATAAGATGCATCGCATTACACTGACACGGGTGACATCGTTTTGTCATTCTTCCTCACCTTCATCTAGTAACTCTAGGGGTTCCTCATCTAAAGGATCAATTTCTTGGTGAAAATCCTCTCTGTCAAGTGAATTCCCTAACCCCTGGTCAATGGTTAAGGTACGCTGAGGGCACTGGGAAGCAATATAACCCTTGCCATGACAATGGTGATACTCTATGGAAGAACTGTCCTGGCGAGAACCCGTGAGTGTAGAATCTTGACCCTAGTGGCATTACCTCTCAAGTTGGGGTAAGTGTTACCTCTGGATGTGACAGGTCCTGACTAGGTGATGCCTCAAGACTTATCAAATGGGACTGACCTTAATGGTTAAGATTCGCCAGTTTGCAAAGGCATGCGACGCTGAAAGGGTGGCCTAAGGTATTGTTCAATCTCTAAGGCTTTATAATATGCTTCCTTAACTGTTTCAGGAGAGTGTAAGTTAATTTCTCTCTTAATCTCAGGTCTTAAGCCATTAATGGATTTTGTAACTGTTGCCGAAGGCTCTTCTTTAATGTCACATCTTAGAAAGAGCTCTTCAAATCGAGCTAGGTAATCAGTCACACTTGAGGTTAATTGACGCAAGTTCATCCACTTGTCCAAAAGTTGGCACTTATAGTAACTAGAGAGATATTTATCTCGCAATTTGTGTTTCATCTCAACCCATAAAGTAATGGGTTGTCCCTTCAAGCGTTCGTGGTCTCGTTGGACTCCTTGTCAATATCTCTTAGGCGAACCAACGGGTTTCATTTTGGCAAAACGAACCCGATGGTTGTCAGACATATCATACCAATCAAAATAGTCATCCATTTCGTCCAACCAATCTAAGAAAATAACAGGATCTAACCTACCATCAAAACTAGAAACGTCAACTTTGACTCTTTGTGTGATATCCTTAGATTCTCCATGGAGATGCCTATGTCAAGGATTATAACAACGCGGAGGGGGAGACCTATGGTATCTGTCACGTGGTCGTATGGGCTCACGATAACCATCCATGTCACCCTCTACTGAATAGTCAGATATGACTACCTCAGCGAAATTCTCCTGAAAATTCCTACGACTTACGTTTTGTCCAAAAGCGGTATTAGAAGGTGGCCTCCTATCTGGACACTGAACTTGGCTCCCCTGAGCTAATTGAGGAGTGGGTAGGACACCTTGACATGAGTCAGTAGGATCTATCGGGAGAGGCAGGTGTCTAACATGCTATGTCTGTCTGAATTTAGGTGAAACTGGTGACTCATCCTGGTCATACTCTATTGGTCGTTTTTTCATAAACTCAGTCAATTGGGCAAGTTGAGTAGTAACTTGAGAAATTTGTTGCCCCATTCCTTTAACTTTCTTATGTAACAAGTTGACTGATTGTTTAGTGTCGGTCATATCAATGGTGAGGGTCTCAAATTTTTGTTCTAGTGCAGTATGGGACTCGGAAAGCTCGTGAAGGGTCATAGTAAATGTAATGTAAAATTTGGGCTAATATAAAATGACGAGTAGACTAAAAATTAAACCAAGTAATAAAAACTATAAATCAATGTGAATGGCCACACATAAGAACAAGCTTATTATGAAGAGATTCAAATAAACGTGAGACAAGCAACAACAGATTTAATAAGAAATTGGGCAAGCTAAGTTATGAAGGTAGTGTGTGGGAACAACAAACAAAGAAGGTTATGAAGGTGGTGTGTGAGAACAACCAAACAAAGAAAGTTATGAAGGTGGTGTGTGAGAACAACAAACAAACAAAGTTTAGGAATTTTTTTTTTGACTTACAAACAAATATAAATATTAGTCACCAATTCCCAGCGAAGAGAACTCGTACCTGGTATTAGATTCAACTCTAAGTGGCTACTTGACAATTTAAAGGATGATCTGACAAATTTTAGAACTTTTTGGGATATTTTTGTAATTTTTGGAACTTTTGGGTGATGTTTTTGTAATTCTAGAGTTTTTGGATAGTATTTTTGTAATTTGCTGAAACTTATGGGGTGAATCTGTAATGTTCTGGACCTTCTGGGGATGTTTATGCAATTCTAAAATTTACTGAGGATGCTTCTGTAATACTGAACAATCACGATGAACAATACGTGTTTTTTTTTTACCAGAATAGCAGAGACCCAAAACAATGCGCTCGATGTACAGTTTGCATAAATAATTTTTTTTCCTGGAACGAGAACGATGAACAGTGCGGATCTGGCAAAAGATTTTTTTTACCTGGACAGTGAGATGTTGGCAGACTCGATGAATAGTGCGCACAAAACATTGTGTGAACAGTGATATTTCGGTGAACAGTTTTTTTTTATGAATAGTGTTGCTGAGATTTTTGCGATTTATACGAATCGAAGTTGTGCTCTGATACCAAATTGATATAGATCATAATAAGGAAGAATTAGGAATGAGAAAGGAAGAAGAAGGGAATGAGAAAAGAGAGAGAATTTGAAGAAGAAGGATTCAATATCAATAATCAATAATAATCTAAGTCTAGCAAAATAAATATTATATCCCCTATATATATAGGGAGAACACAAATCCTAAAAGAACTCTAAAAAAATAAATAGTCATGATAACAATTAAGCCCCTGAAAAATAAAATAACAAATAACTCCTAACCCCTACATCTACGTCTACTATAACAAAATATAATTCGATTCCTATCAGTATGTTTTCTTGGATGGCCTGGACGACCGACTAGATAAGATTCGGGGAGATGTGCTGCAACTTTGCCCGTTCTCTACCATGGAGCAAGCCTATGCCCACGTCCGTCATGAAGCAATTCGTCAGGCTGTTATGATCACTGGAAGTGCAGATGCGGTTCCTAGAGCTGTTCTCGTCACCAAAGGACTCAGACTTGATTCCTCTGACCAACCTCCTACCGTGCATAATGGGAAACATAAATCTCGTATATCTTCAGAGGGCCTGAAGTGCTCCCATTGTGGCAATAACAAACATACTCGTAAAAACTGTTTTAAATTACACGGGTACCCTAAATGGTGGAATGATCTCCAGGCTAAGAAATGTCGTGACGCGGGCGATAAAGACGTGGGTCCTGGCAAAACAGCTGTGGCTACTGTCGAGCCTCAACTCTCCTTCACACCATAGATGGCACTGGTTCCAGACTCAGTTAATTGTGGTTGTGCTTGCTATACTTCAAATAATGATGATACTCGTAGTGCATGGCTATTGGACTCCGGCGCCACTGACCATATGACATTTACCGCTATGGATTTCACACAGACCTCCCTACCGAGACGTACTAATATCGGCAATGCTAATGACATTCTCTCCCCGGTAATTGGCACGGGCACTGTGACATTATCCCCTACTTTACAGCTGCATAATACTTTACTTGTTCCATCCTTATCTCATAAACTTCTCTTCGAGAGCCAAGTGACATCTGATCTTAATTGTATTGCCATAATATACCCTATTTTTTGTCTTCTCCTGGACATTCTAACCAAAGAGATCATTGGGTGTGGTACTAAGAGATGGGGACTCTATTATATGGAGGACTTTAGTGTGGGCCGAGCACATCATATGCAACCTTCTCTTGATGTCAAAGAAAAGGAGATCTGGCTTTGGCATTGACGATTAAGACATATGTCCTTCACCTATATGAAATATTTGTTCTTAGATTTGTTTTCTCAGTTGAAACATTTTGATTTTCAGTATGAAACTTGCATATTGACAAAAAGTCATAGGGTTTCTTTTCCGTCAAGTTCAAATAAAAAGGATAATCCATTTGCATTGATCCAGTCTGATGTGTGGGGTCCATCCCCAATTACTACTGTATTCGGGTTCAAATGATTTGTGTTGTTTGTTGATGATTGTACCCGTAAGACTTGGCTTTATTTGCTCAAACATAAAGATGAAGTACTGAAAGTGTTTAAATCATTTCATGTTATGGTGAAAACACAATTTTCTGCAAAGATTCAGGTTCTTCGATTGGATAATGGTGGTGAATATGTAAAACACCAATTTCGTGAGTATTTTCAATAATATAGCCTTATTCATGAGACTTCATGCCCCAAAACTCCTCAGCAAAACGAAATTGCTGAGTGGAAAAACATACATGTTCTTGAAATTGCTTGAGCTCTCTTAATTGGCGCCCATGCTCATAGTCGGTTTTGGGCTGATGCCATTACCACTGCGGTTCATCTACTCAACCGAATGCCCTATAAGGTGTTGGACTTCAAAACCCCATTGCAAGCACTCTCGGCATATACTCATGTGCCTTCAATGTTAATGCTTCCACCTTGTGTGTTTAGGTGCGTAGCGTATGTCTATCTCCATAAGGACTAGCGAACTAAGCTCGATCCTTGTGCTCGTAGGTGCTTATTTCTAGGATATGTTTTTCATCAAAAAGGCTATAGATGCTACAACCCCATTTCTAGTCGCACCTATATTACTATGGATGTAACCTTCATAGAGACCAAAGCTTTTTTTTCACCCACTTCTCCTCTTCAGGGAGAGACTAGACATGAAGAGTTGGATTGGATGGAATTAAGCTTATCTGAAACACATGTGTAACCGAAGCAAGCAGAACTGGAACCGAAGCAAGCAGAACATGTCTCTTTGGCTACTGAACACCATGAAAATGATCACGAAGCGGCAGTTTCTTCCCTTCTGTGGTACCTAAAGACCTAACTCCTAAGAATGATCCCGAGGTAAGCTCCTTTAACACAAATATCATGGCATCTCTTGCTGGTTATGTGTTACCTTACAGGCACAATCGTGGCAAGCCTCCAAGCCGCTACTCACTAGACATTGAGAAAAGAAGATCAAGATACCCTATTACAAGCTCCTTTAACAAAAATATCATGGCATTTCTTGTTGGTTATGTGTTACCTTACAGGCACAATTGTGGCAAGCCTCCAAGCCGTTACTCACCAGACATTGAGAAAAGAAGATCAAGATACCCTATTGCCAATTATGTGTCCACAAAGGAGCTGACTGAACCTCTCAAGACATTTGTGCATAGCATTTCAGTGTGTCAGGTCCCAACAAGGGTGGAGGAAGCCTTGGAAGACCCGAAGTGGACTCAGGCAATCAAAGATGAAATGGAGGCACTATTGAAGAACAAGACATGGAACCTAGTGCCATTACCGGAAGGAAAAAAAAACAGTGGGGTGCAAGTGGGTGTTTTCCATTAAAGACAAAGCTGACAAATCTATAGAAAGGAACAAGGCAAGACTCGTGGCAAAAGGGTATACTCAAACATATGGTATAGACTATCAAGATACTTTCTCACTGGTAGCTAAATTAAATAATGTAAGAGTGTTGTTATCTCTTGCAGCAAACTTAGATTAGCCACTACATCAGTTGGATGTGAAAAATGCCTTTCTTCATGGCAAACTTGAAGAAGAAGTTTATATGGACATTCCGCTAGGCTACTCAGTGAGCACGAGAACTAATGAGGTGTGCAAGTTACAACGAGCCTTGTATGAATTAAAACAATTGCCGTTGGCGTGGATCGGGCGATTTAGCTTGGCAATAAAGAAGTATGGTTTCCAACAAAGCAACGCAGACCATACTTTATTTCTCAAAAAATAGCAAGGCAAAGTAACAAGTCTAATTGTCTATGTTGACGATATGATTATTACAAGAGATGATGTCGAAGAAAAATCACGGATCCAAGGGCAGTTGGCTAGTGAATTCGAAATGAAGAATCTAGGTGGACTCAAGTATTTCCTTGGGATAGAGATTGCCAGATCAACCCAAGGCATCTTTTGTCCCAAAGAAAATATGTCATAGATTTATTATCTGAAGTTGGACTATTGGAGTGAAAACCAGTGGATACCCTAAATGTCCAAAATCACAAGCTTGGGGTATATCCGATACAAAAACCAACTGACAAAGGAAGATACCAACGGTTAGTTGGCAAGTTGATTTATCTCTTTCATACTCGTCCAGATATTGCGTATGCTGTGAGTATAATGAGCCAATTTATGCATTGTCCAAGTGAGGAACACATGGAGGCAGTAATTTGGATACTAAAGTACTTGGAAGTCTTCTCCAGGAAAAGGACTCATGTTTTCTAAGAATGATCATGTGGAAATTGATGGCTATACATACGTAGATTGGGTCGGGAATATCTCTGATAGGAAGTCGACGTCGGGGTACTTCACATTTGTAGGTGGAAACCTTGTGACATGGAGAAGTAAGAAACAAAAGGTGGTGGCACTTTCTAGTGCAGAGGCTGAATTTCTTGGGATGGCCAAGGGGTTGTGTGTGCTTCTTTGGCTGAAAAGATTACTAGCCGAAATTGGTTTTGCTCCCAAGTCTGAAATGAACCTCTTTTGTGACAATAAAGTTGCCATAGACATTTCACACAATTAGGTTGAGCATGATCGAACAAAGCATTTAGAGGTAGATCGGCACTTCATCAAACAAAACCTAGAGACTAATACAATTTGGTTCCCGTTTGTCAAGTCTAAAGACCTGCTCGCAGATATACTTACAAAACTTGTGTCAAGGAAAAATTTCCACAACTCACTAATCAAGTTGTGCATGAAGGATCCGTATGCATCAACTTGAAGGGAAGTGTTGGCCAGAGTTGTATATTAACGGAAAATTGGAGCAATTATAGGAAGTGGGATGGAAATAAATTCTTTCCTTCACACGTTAGCATAATTATAGGAGCAAAATCTGTATAGCTTAGAATAGAAAATATATTCTTATATATACTTGTAACCAACAATTGTACAAGTAAGATTATGAAATTCTACAAACTTTTGATAATATATAGGTCAGTGACATCAAGCGAGAGCTGGGCATGCCAATCGAGCTTTTCAATGAACCAAACGGCCCTATCCTCCTTGCTCTGACAGAACCCTAAATTCTTCATCCACGCTTCGATGCAAGGCAAACTGTGAGAGTACACAAGGGCTTCTTTTTATCAGGCAAGCTCTTGAGCCACTCGTCCTCCGTCGCAGTGATATCTGCTTCTTCATACGACTTTGAGAAAACTAGGGTTTTTCTTGTTATAGATTACAAAGAAGAAGAAAAAGATCCGAGATGGGGACAAGAAGGGTATTTAGTGAAAAGCAAATAACATGCTGTGGAAAATCTCGACGGAGATTGGGATTGTATTGAAGAAACTCTTCGCTAAGCCGGATTGATGAATTTATAAGAGAGAGAAATGGCAGACATTTTTAGCGGTCTGTTCCTAAATTCAGTGTTTGTTTTTACTTCTCTCAAAGTCTGTACAAACTAGGAAGATGAAGAAGATAGGGTGTTCAAATACGACGTCGTATTTGAAATTCAAAGTGTTGTTGGTCTTTTCCTCACGTGATCATTGGCACAATGGCCCAATGCTTAGGATAGGAAATGGGCCGGATAGTCCAGTTGCTCAGGGGGAAAAACCGCCGAGGGTCTGCTCATTGGATCGGTTTAGTGGGGTTTCACCGGCTGTCAATCGTTTCGGATAAGATGAGTTAATGGTAAGTCTTAACGGATTCGTATTGAAAAATATTTTACTTATATTCGATTTATTTATTAATTTGTTTATAATAAGTTACGTTATACTAGATTCGTATTGTGTATGAATAATTTATACTGTGTATGTACGTATAATAAAATATATAAGATAGGTAAAAAAATTTAAACTTAACAACCAATAAGCATCCAAAATCTAGAAAATTGAGTACATTGCTATCGATAGATAGTAGATAGATATGTCAGGTTTTTAGGTGCAATTAATTTTTCTTTTTAGTTTTTAATATTTTGTAGTGTTTGTCTAGGCTTGGTTATCCATTTTGACTAGCAATTGTTTTGATAGGCGAAAGACGAAATTAGGTTAAGTAAGGCAATCTAAGTTCAACTTTGCTACCGCCGGTTGGCTGCGGGATAAAGAATATTGGAGTTTGACTCAAACTCTCGTTAATTATTTAATAAGTTTATTTAGAATATGTTATTTGTCTCTTAGTTTAAGAAATCTTTTTAAGTCATACGGCAATAAGGAATTTAGTTAGATTAGGAATATGATTTGTTTATGTTTTTAAGCTATTCATTATAGCGGTCTTGAAAAAGGCTGCATGTTTTGATTTAATACAGTTTGCTTTAGTTTTGTCGCAAGGCTTCGTGACTTTCATTGCTTCGTTCGCTTTTTTGTTTTCTAAATTTTGTTTGGATCTTTGATCCTTAATTGTGTGTGTGTGATCCTACTATCAGAGAAAGACCAAAGAAGAGAGGGAGAGACTACTTTGAGAGAAAAATATCCCAGTTGGTGGGAAGAAGAAAGATGATGGGGAAACCTGAAACAATGGCAAGAGAGATTGTTACTGGTTGCAGAGAATCAGATATAAAGGAGTCAATGGATCTCTGCTGCAATTATTTATCGGGAGATTTAATGTTGGATATCCTTTCAAGACTACCTGTAAAGTCTCTTATGCGGTTCAAGTGCGTATCTAAAACTTGGTGTTCTCTTCCCCACTCTCCTCCTTTCATCACCATGCATCTTCTCAATCAAAACAACAATACCAGTAACACTGTTGTTCTACTCAGTTTACCTTATTTTGTTACTGACCTGAGTGATACCGTTGTCATGTCTTTGTTTTATAATGAAAGATTTCATGTAGCCATGAAGATACCCAGCCCATATCAAACACATTGGCACTATTCAATCATTGTAAATATTTCTAATGGCTTAGTTTGTGTTCATGACTCAACCTCATGTTACACCTTGTGGAACCCAGCTACTAGAGAGGTCAGGTATCTTCCGATTGCCGGAACTCCAAATCGGATGCATTCGGACAAGAAACATTGTTTTGACTCTTGTGGATTTTCTTTTCATAAAAAATCTAAGGATTACAAGTTGGTCAGAATCGAGGATGATTGTGGTTGTCAGAGACCCACCAAAGTTAAGGTATTTACCTTGAGCACTAATACTTGGAGGGAGGTTAAGGCAGTGGTGCCGTGTGCAATTAGTGAAAGACATTCAGTCGTCACCAAGAGTAGATTTTTGCATTGGATGGCTACTGGATTTGGGGATCGGAGCATTTATAATTATGTGCTTACGTTTGATTTGGAAAATGAGGTGTTTAGGCAAATAACAGTGCCATATGCTGATACTCCTTGGTTGGAAACATATAGGAGACTTGTGGTTTATAAAGAATCACTTGCCATGTTTGTTTTCCTAGAAAGTTGGTTTCCCGGAGTGACTGTTCGCTGTGAGATGTGGGTGATGAATGACTATGGTGGTGGTGGTGGTGGTACTAAGGAGGTGTCTTGGATTAAAGAACTAAGAGTTGAACATCTTTCAAAGGTTGGGAGACCATTGGGGTTTTGGTTGAATGGGGACATTGTCTTTGAACCTTGGCTAGGATACGGCCATAACGTTTTCTTGTATGACCCCAACACCAAACAAGTCAAAGATATCTCAACTCACGAGGGCTCTGGTTATTTCTTTCCTTACAAAGAGAGTCTAGTTCTCGCCAGAGGAGGAATAAACTATTGAAGTTGCCCAGTTTGTTGTTGCCGTTCAGGATAGTACTAATTTGTTGAGGTTATACCAAAATTATAGTTGTTCGGGATTGATACTAACCTAGTTTGATCAATGCAATTTTTTTTTTGTCATAAAATAACTCCATGATTTTGTACATTTGACCTAAATTTTAATCAAGTCCTATCTAGTTGTAATTTTTGCTTATGGTAGCTCCTTCGGTACTATAGTCGAATGACGTCATTCATGTCTAAAAATTATAGGAAAAATGTTATTTAGACATAATTTGGAGCTTTAATCAATTATAGTTGTTTGATCAAAGGTGGGCTTCATCTAACATTGTATATTATAACTAATTTAACAGCTGCATTTAGGTCTTTAGAGCATTACTCGTATTATATTTACTCAGTTTCTTTGAAATAGATCAAGTGGCCTAGTTTCAGAAGCATTCGACAGTGGCTCAATAAACACTATGATGCATGCTGATAAATTATGACCATGATTATATTTGCACAATCTCACAAGCTCATGATGCCAAGAGGTTTATTTGTAACCAAGATTTCTCAACCCACTAAGAAAATAAATAATTAGGATCAACAAGGAAAACACAACAGGTTTTGACGTTAATCACATCCACAAATCTATTTACTAACCAAATGAACTATTTTAATTAGAAATATACAAATTCTTTAAGATTTTACATGGAAACTACAAGAAACATGCATTCACGTATCCATATCTCTACTCAAGTCAGCTTAAAGACACTCCAAGCTAAGCATATTGTAGTGGAGGGATGTCCTTTTTAAGGATGCGAGCCACAGATATGATAATCCTGACATCTGCGCAAAAAGAAAAAAAGAAAGATAATATATATATATACTACTATATATATATATATATACTATTAGGAATGGTAGAAAGCTAAAACAACCAATGATAATTCCTTTCCCATAGATTACTTTCATTTTCATTTGGGAGTTCGATTAATGAATTGATGCAAAATGAGAATAGATAAAAAGAGACACTTGTGGAAGAGAAAAAACAAAAGGTCACTAATTATATTATAGGTTTAAAAAAAATGATATTGTAATTATTCATTATGATATTAAAATGCTAGTAACTTAACGGTCAAGATTGTTTATCCAAAACTTAAATAGTGGCCAATAATAAAATAATTGTGACAATTATTATATCATAATAATGTTATCAATTACAGAGAAATAGGATACACATTAGTTAGTTTGTTAAGGTTATTTTGGTCTAATAAATATTTTTCACTTTTGTTGACATTTAGAAATAGTATAGATGTACTAGTCATAACCCGTGTCTGAAGGCACGATGAAATATAAGATTCTAACGTTCAAAAAATTGATCTCATTATACCAAATTTAAAATTAATTTATTTACTTACATCGTTTAAAATTAATTTCTACTTATTATTTTCTTAAAAATGGCATCAAAATATTCTCAAAATACATAACTCGATATTTTTTTTTCAACATATGTACACTATCGTATATGAATAATGTATGAAATAAAAATTGTGTTAAACTACAAATTAACTAAATATTAAATGATTGAACATGTGATAGAATTGAGTGATGTGATATTTTTTAGAGGGAAAAATATATAAGGGATAAAGATTCAATTTTGTAGCTAATTTATTATATATATAATATTTTTGCATGTAAATGGGCTCAAAATCGTATATTAAACATTGAGTTACCTGCATTAGTAGCAAATTAGGATCTTATAGACTGAGTTTGAAGTGGGTTATCATGAGTAATTGAGTAGGATGAGTTAGAAACATGTTTAGATTGTGAACGAATAGTGAAAGTGTTTTAAAGAAGTTGTAATTGGGTTTGAGAGGAACAATCACGTACTATGGTGGTTTAGTTTGGTCGACAAATCAGACGTTCTCCTCCACTAGATGGAGGAGCCACCGGTTGATCATTCCAGTGTTTTGCTCAACTGACAAAGCCATCGGCTGTCGGCTATCGGCTCAGAGGTCGGTCATTCGAATGTTATCTAGACCGTTAGGTGACGTCAATTAGCCCAAACGTCTGCAATTTTTTTGATGTTCATCTTCTTGGGCTCTATTTTTCTATTTGGCACCTATACATTGCCCAACCCAATTCTTAGTCTTTCAAATTCCAAATCTTGTTCTCTACAGGTTAATTGGACTGTTTGGTGTCTGAAATATTTCCAACTGCTGAAAAATCATGTAATAGGACCTAGTAAGCTTTCACAATAGAGGAATTGGTTTGCGGGTCCCTCTCTGCCAAGTGTGTTGAGCTTTAAGCCGTGTGAATTTGTGTGTGTTAATTTGTGTATGTTCCGATAAAAAAAAGCTTTCACAATAGATTGGAAAGCCATTTTTACATGTATTCATTTATATCAGTTATTTATAATTCTTGTATTTGTGGTAGGTTGAAGTTCAAGACTTAAATCCTGATGAATCTATACAAGGAAATTAAATTGATCTCAACCATGCTGTATGTTACTGCACAAATATTAAATTAACAAAACAAACACAGTATGATAAACATAGAATAAAAATAAACTACTACATATGGGAGTTCAAGCTATTATTTTTCCATCTATAACAAAGCTATGCAAACAATGACACTGGTTTGAGCTAGCCTCATAGCACAATGATGATTTTTCTTGAAATTCTTCAGTTTCAGACGACCACATATAGCAGTGTTAACTCCAAAACCTCGATTCCAAAAATCCCCATAGCATGGCGAGGCGAGTGTAGAATTATCACTACAAAATTTAAGTCATGCTTTTTGGCTATTTTTTATCATTTAATAAAGATTGCATTATGACCATGGTAAAAATTGGCCTGCATGGTCGGCCAATATAGGTTTTTGTTCCTAATTTTGAGTTGAAGTCATTTGCAGTCATGACCGTGCAGTTATGACCGGATATTCTAGTTTGCTACTAGATGTGATTTCTTGTGCAGATACAACATTTGAATACCCTTAACATATCATAAACTTAGATATCATAATCTTACAAAACTATTGTGGCACCCTCAAACACAAAGTCTATCATCCCAAGATTTTACTCTTCCTAAAAAAACTTTGTCGATAAAAAGGATGTCTTGGGGGTGATACTCAGCTGTATACCATAAGACTTTGTCGTGATCATTTTCCAAATATGTCGTACGTATGCATGATTTTAGTAAAAGGACTCAAGTGTGATAACCGAAGTAGGACGACATATAATAAAGATTTTACTGAGATATTCATTAATTCAATTCATAACTGCACCATCATGGCTGTAACGTCTTCAAACAAAAATCTATATTGGCCGACCATGGTCATTTTATACCGTGGCCATAATGCAATCTTTCTTAGATGATATAATATACCCAAAGGGATGACTTTACAGGGATAGTCATAATTCAACACTACAATTCTGCAAAGAAAAGCAGAACTTGTTAGGGCACTTTGCAAAAGATTAATAAAAGCAAAGAACTAAAATTAGTGCTCAATGAGTGCAAAATTTATAGCTACTACTACTATTTGATTCTAAATTTGTCCCAGAATAGTCCACTCCGTTTAAACTAGTGTGCTCACCTCCCTATGACAAATCTCCATGCATCACCCCCGGGTTTCCTTTATCTATTTAGTTATTCTTTTTGGATGAGAGGCTATGCCTAACCCTCTCATTTGTCTATTAAACTTATTAACCAACCCCTCCAATCACTACCCCAATCAAATCAAGATTCAACTATTAATCTACTAAATCAACAAATTTTTATTCCTTTAGTGAAGATAGGCAATCTAAGATGCAAAACTACCTCATTAGCAGATAACCACGCATACAAACACGATTGTGGACACAGCACTTTCGAAGGAAAAAAGATGGAGAATAAACATGAAAAGTGGGGGGTTACCATGCTTTCTTCATCAACTTGTTGTTTGAAACGTTTTGAAGATAGCCGCGCGGGGGAGGGGGGAGAGGGGGGCACTGCCATTATCGGCCACATCAAGGTTTGAATCAAAGAGGTTAAATATCATGGTCTTGTCACGGGTAGGGTCCCAGGCACTTCCTGAAAAGCAAACTGCTTTGGTAACAATTGTGAACTGGATATTAAAAAAAAAAAAAAACTTTCTCATACAAGCAAGTATTCCTCTGAAATGAGCTCTGATATCTTTCTATCTAATAAAATAAAGGAAAAATTTCAGTCACACCCCTTCTTGTTTATCATATCTCCAAGAACACCTCCTCTATTTTCTGAATTTTTATTAACACCCCCTATCAGGCTAAAAGTGTTAATTAGAATGCGATTTTATTAAATTGTCTATGATATATTTTAATAAAAACTTCATTCACACCCTTTCAAAATAGATATATTAAATTGTCTATTTTTTAAATTTTTTTACGTATTAAAATTTAGACCGATTAAAATTCGATTAGAACTAAATAAAATTTATTTTTTATTTATTAAAAATTGAGTCGATTAAAAATTATATTGTTTACGTATTAAAATTTGAGAAGATTAAAATTCTATTCGAGGCTCAAATAAAATTTTAATCAACTGACATTAAATTTTAATCGGCCCAATTTTTGATACATAAAAAAAATATAAATTTCAATTGACTCAAAAAATAAATTTTATTCAATTTGAATCAAATTTTAATAAATAAAAAATATAAATTTTAATTGATTGGAAGCGAATTTTAATCAAGACTAACAACTCAAATTGGCTCGAATTTTAACGTAAAAAAATACTTTTAATAGGCTCAAATTTTAATACGTAAAAAAAATAAAATTTAATCAGATCGAATCGAATCGAATTTTAATCGACTTAAATTTTAATATGTAGAAAAAAATTAATCAACTTGAATTTTAATATGTAATAAAATAAATTTTAATCGACTTGAATTTTAATCGAATTTTATGTAAAAAAAATTGTTTAGAGTCTATGTAGGGGTAATTTTGATATTTGAGAGAATTTATTTTTGTTACAAATGGTGGTTTTATTGCAGGGGTGTCATTGATGTTTAAATATAAACAAAAAGGAGTGTCAACGATATTTTTGATAATATATAGTGTGTCGTTAAAAATATGATAAATTAGATGGGATGCGGCTGAAATTTTCCCTAAAATTAATATATGTGAAGTTGTGGACAACAAAAGAGGTGTTCGATAAAAATAAATGAAGAGCAGGAAGAAAAGGTATTTGAAAAGTAGTTAAGGAGAAATTGGAAGGGGTATACTAAATTAAACTTAATTGTATAAAAATACACAGAAAAAATATAGGATTTTTAAGTTCTTAATTTTGATACTTATTTGTATATAAGTATTTTATTTGAATTTCCTTGATTTTATTGTGACATTTTTCTCCTCCATTGGTCAATGTGTTTTTTTTGGAACATGTTTAGTTTTTAAATTATATTTGTGTATTAAATATTTCCTAGTTTTATGAGAGAGAAATATAACACTTTCGAAAAAAATTTCAAATTTTGAATACGCTATTAATTTTAATTTTTTAAGAGAGAAATATACACTGGTAAATTTCTCCATGAAGCCGATTTTTTTGCTTAAAGCCTGAAGCCGATTTTTGTTTTTTCTTCATCCACCTGCAAGCCAATATTCTTCTTCATCCACATAACAAATATGATGCATCATGAAGCCAGTAGGATGAAAAATTTTACTTTTTTTTCTTGATGAAGCCTGAAGCCTGACAATTACATAACAACAACTGCAAGGTTTGAAGTTTTTGTTTTTTTAGTATGTTAACCTATTAGCATACTAAATGTGTTTAGGATGTATAAATGTTTTCAGTATTTATTTCTTTGAATATATGTTTTTCATTTGAATTTTATTGTATCTATTCTTTTAATAGTTTGAGAGATTTTGACAATAGAAGAAACGGTGTTGCTGTTATGTACATATGGTAATGCTACTAAAATATTCAAAGTAGGTGGTAATTCAAATATATCATAACTTGTTTGTGAAGTTTGCAAGAAGTGAGAGAAGTTGTTTAATTTGTCAATACAGATGTCATATTCTATTCCTGATCACCCCTATTGCATGTTGTGCAACGATGCGGATTTGAAGAATTTGATTGAATTGAAATAGAGTTTCCTAGGAAATTACATTGACGTTAAGGTGTTTGTGGAAGATATTGAGGGAGGGTCGGTGGGTGATAATGATTCATTATAGTATGTGAACATTGGTGATGTTGTTGAATGTGAAGTAAATTTGTTACTCAGTTTTATTGGTCAGAATGAGAAAGTTCTTCTAACAGTTGGGTGGAGTAATGAAATACGACATATAGAACAGAAATTTGAAGGTGGTGTGGTACAGTTTCAACAAGTACTTTGCAAATACTCGATTAAGTCTGGTTTTGAATTTAATTATGTAAAGAATTGTAAAGAAAGGGTTATTACTGAGTGTTCATTTAAGTATTCTTCTGGTTGTGGATGACATATCAATGCAACAGTGGAGAAAGTTACTGATTTTTTATAAATTAGGAAATTGGACAATGAACACATTTGTGGTGTGAATCTATGAACGACAAACAACAAGAGAATGAGTTCTGAATTGATTGCAAATTTGATTGTTGATTGTGTTTGTGGGCATAGCACAACGCGTCCAACGGAAGTAGTTGCTGATTTTTTTTTCTTATTATGGACTCATTATTTCTTAAGATAAAACATGGAAGGAGTTGAGGAAGCAAAATGTGTACTTTTTGGGGACCATTTATTATCGTACCAACAATTACGTTGGTATGTCGATGTAGCAAATCGTATTAATTTGGACAACCATATTGTGTTAAATTGTGATCATGATACTAATCATTTCAAAAGACTGTTTGTTTCCTTTGGGTTGTATTTATGACACTACAAGAAAAA
The DNA here is from genome assembly GCA_023539305.1 of Ilex asprella. Taxonomy (NCBI): domain Eukaryota; kingdom Viridiplantae; phylum Streptophyta; class Magnoliopsida; order Aquifoliales; family Aquifoliaceae; genus Ilex; species Ilex asprella. The sequence goes on along the minus strand of CM042199.1, from coordinate 14,914,511 downwards.
TCGTTTTTTGCGACGATTTTTTTCGTCGCTAAATTAAAAAAAATCGTCGCAAATTATTTTTTGCGACGTTTTTTTTTTCCGCATGTTCGTCGCAATAGCCTCGTCGCAGAAAGTATTTTGCGACGTAAATTTGTTTTTATCGCAAAAAAAAAAAAAAATTGCGACGAAAAAAAAACGTCGCTGAAAATAAAAAAACGTCGCTAAAAAACTATTCCACCAGCATTAAAAATAAAAAAATTAATTTAATTAATTTTTTGCGACGAAAAAAAAAAACATCGCTAATAATGTTTAACAAAAAAATAATAATGTAATTATTTTTTTGCGACGAAAACAAAAACGTCGCTAATAAATTTTTACAAAAATAAAAAATGTAAAAAATAATAATGTAATTATTTTTTGCGACGTAAAAAAAACGTCGCTAATACTTTTTAAAAAAATAATAATAATAATGTAATTAATTTTTCGCGACGTAAAATAAATCGTCGCTAATAATGTTTTACAAAAATAAAAAATATAAAAAATTTGATTAAATATATTTGCGACGTATAAAAATTGTCGCTAAAAAGATTGTTCCTACAATATTCGCGACGATTTTAATTTCGTCGCAAAATTTTATTTTTTTTTTTAAATCATAAAAATGATATTCCAATAAAAATTTTCACTTGTACACCAATAATACCTATATTCAATAAAAAACTGACACATTTATTACATTTCACATCTTTTTAAAAAAGAACAATTTTATTTCCAAAAAAAAATTAATTACAAGAATCAAATAACAAGAAGTTCTATAAATTGAAAAAATGACTTTAATCCTTCTAGAGGATTTAAACCATCTCTAATTACATTTAATGTCTCTTAAACTTTAACAGTTCCAGCAGTCCAGCTACATGCCTTGAAATACCATCTCCAAGCTCAACAGATCAGTACCAGCCTAGACTGAAGTCAGTGCACAGATAGAACAAATCAAACTTCTGCTAGTTTGTCAAAATCAAAATATCGCTTCTTAGAACCTCTACTACCAACAAGCTTAGATGGTTTTGATTCCATGGGAACACCCTTCAAGAATGACATACAACTGTTATATAAATAAACACAACAAGTATAAGAATAAGAATGGAGAAAAATTATACTTGGACAATAAACTCTTCATCCTAAAGTTTCTGAACACCTCCAATCCTAATAAGATCTGTAACATTATCCTACCAAATGAACTTAGGCAAAAGAAAAACCTCTATGATTAAAGATTTGGGATCAATCTTCCGTGCCCGTAAAACATGATTTTTGCCAATTGTAATTTTCCCAAGCCAGCTTCCTAGATTATTCAGCAACGAACGTTCTTCCGAACTAGACTTGAATGTACTCTCTCTCTCACATATTTCTCATGCATTAAATCAATGAAGCAATAAGTAATTCACATAGTTCCTGACCTTTTCATCACCATATACTGTGCAAACCACGGATAGTACTGCTCTTTTATAATTTCAGCGAATTCTTTTGCTCTAACTTCAATATTTGCAGTAGATAAATTATTAATGATGAATGATATCTTGTCCTGAATTTCGGATGTTGGCGCCTCTAGCAATAACAAAAAGTCACTTCGGTATGGTTGCAGTACAAAAGCCTAAAAACGAGAACTTAATTCAACTCACCTGCCCATCTCCATCTGCTACACACAATACAGCTGCTCCGTTTGTTTCAAGAAAATACTTCAAATGATTCAAGATACCACGAGGTCCTTGTAAATGAAGAGGTACCTTAGAAAGTGAAGATACATACTGTGTTAATACATTGTTCATATTAATATATATCCTCTATATAACCAGTAACAATACCTCTGGTATCAAACATATATCAATCTGCCGACTAGCAAGAGATGCATGCATAGCTATAAATTCACTACTACGACCCATCAATTTCACAACTCCAATGCCATGATAAGCACTATGCGCCTGGTATAAAATAGGGAAAAGCAAGTCAATTAAAATATATTAGGAAATGGATCTAGTGAATGAATCACTACTGCAATTTGGCAAGTAATAAAATGAATGAAATAAATATATATAGAACACCAAGGTTCTTCAACACTAAAAAATAGAACTTATTTCTACCTCGATGTATGCAGAATTAATAGCTCGTTGTGCTTCTTCCACAGCAGTATCAAAATCAAAAGTTTTAAAAACGTCACAGAATATCATTGTCTATGGTTTTTGGCACTCCAACTACAGCCACAGTTAATTGATCAAACTCAGATAGCCAATGTTGTCCAAGATTACTACAAAATAACTTTTTGGAAATGAGAATATCATCTCTCAGGAAAATAATGAGCCCAACCACGGGTCTCGACCACAGCAAGAGGATATATTAACAAATTGGAACACCTTGTATCAGACATGTACCCTGGATAAAACTCACCCGAACAACGTGTTAATTGTCAACTGCAAAGCATTAATGGAAATGCACCATACTCCAATCATCTGCATACTACGTGAAGCAAACATTGTGCAGACCGATTGGCAAACCTCAAAGAGCATCAACTAGAAAGTTTAGTGGTGCTGGAGGAAACCCCCTTACAGATAAGGGTCTTGCTTATTAACTCAGACTGCGGGCATTTCTTTTGTTAGTCTCAGTGTGTCCCATTTGTCAACATTTCCCATGGTACCAAAAAACAAGAAAAAAAAATATTGGGTTCAAATATCTCCCATCACCTTGTTACCTCCAAAGCTAGGACTGTTAAAAACAAATATGAATTGATGCATGCTGATGCTTTGATATGGAGATTTGGAGACCATGAAAACGAAAAAGTAAGCAGTACTCCGAGCATTAGTTGAGCTTTCAAGATGGGTAAATGGGTATTAACATCA
>CM042199.1:14851926-14911132 GCA_023539305.1 Ilex asprella | reverse complement strand
ATCTTGTAACAAGCCGTTGCAAACTTTTTAATATTATTATTTTATGACATTGTTCACTGTTTTTATGTTTTTTATAATGTGTTTTCTCATTTTTTTTTGGTTTGTTTGTTTTAGCTACTTTTTCTCATTGTAAGTTGATGGATTATTTTGTATGCAATCCACATTGGTCGTATATGGTTAATTTAACAATGTATCATGAAAAAAGTGAAGCAATGTTATTACACTTTATTTGTTACACTATTAGAGGAACACAATCAATAGTGAGGATATAAACTTAGTGTAACAACACACATTTACTCAACAGGGAATAAACACTTGTATCCATGCACCATATGTATAATTAACATTCAACACACAGTAATGTCATTTAAACATAATATATACATCCATGTCTTATGGTCCACTAATGTGCACTAATTGAGAAATTGTGATAGTGTTACACTTTGAATGTTACACTATTACACTATGCTTGTTACACTTTTTTTTTTTTGTTATACTATGAGATGGTCACCATTACTCAACAAGAAATAAACACCTGGATCATTGCACAATCTTGATAATTAACATTCACCACACAACAATGTCATGTTAATAGAATATATACATCCATGTCTTATGGACAACTAATGTTTCACTTCGTTGAGTAATTGTGACCATGTTATACTAATACACTTTCTTTGTTACACTTTTCATTTGTTACACTTTGATAGGTCACAATTACAAAACAAGGAACAATCATCTAGATCCCTTCATAATCTGGATAATTAACATTCTCCCCACAACGATGTCATATAAATAGAATATACACATCTATGTCATATGGACAACTAATATTCACTTTGTTGAATAATTGTTATAATGTTACACTATTACACTTTCTTTGTTACGCTTTGATCGGGTCACAATTACTCAACAAAAAATAAACACTTAGATCCTTACACAATCACCATTATTAACATTCACCACACAACAATGCTATGTAAACAGAATATATACATTCATATCTTTATAGACAACTATTGTTCACTTTGTTAAATAATTGTGATAATGTTACACTTTCCTTGTTACACTTTGATAGGGTCACATTCAACAACGAGGATATACCCATAGTATAATCACACTCAATTACTCAACAAGTAATAAACACCTGTATCACTGAACAACTTGTATAATTAACTGTCATTACAGAAAAATGTTTTATAAATCCATGTATCACGTTATACTAATTTTCACTTGAAAAGTACATAAGCAGTGAAAACTATCATTTGTCTACAATTTTTTTCTTCAAGTCCCTATGTATTTTCAGATCTTCTTCACTCCAAGAATTTGGATAGTTGAGAAACTATGATACCATTTCAGCTTGGAACTCAGTTAGCTGTCTTTCTTGTTAACCTCTCCTCAATCTCTTCTCCTTTGGTAAGTTTTTTATTATGTAACATACATACACATCGCATACAACCCCGCATTAACTCCAGTTGTTAATATGTTTCGATGTTTTTTTAAAAAAAACAATTGCATTTGGAGAATAAGTACTTATGATTTTGACCTTTGATGTGGATATGTCTAACATGATATGATTGGTAGTTTCTCCTTCTGTGTCTATTTCGATCCCCTTCTAATTGTTGAACTCCATAATCTTTTTTTCTACATATTTTTTCTGCAATTACATAAAAAACTTTAAGATTATTGATTGACATCAAACTAATATGTTTTTTTAACAATATTGTTTTAACATAATCAAATCAATATGATTGCATTATCTAGGTACATTTCCTAACTATCTTTCGTCTTTAGCCTTAATGAGTTGTAGTGTATTTAGACACCTTCTTCAATATTCAATACCAACAGAGTCCAGTGGTCAGGAGAACAACCATCTTTCCGACCATTTGAATTCATTGGAAAAATAACATATTTGGAATCTCCGATGTATGGTATGTGTCTGTCTATTTTTGCTTGCCGTGCATACTCTAAATTTAGAAGAGTGACATACGATTGCACATTCAAAATATGTAAAACATAAGGTCTTAAACAACTCACAAATAATTTAATTGAACAACTATTTGTATGTTTTGCTCTTTATATATCTTACCCAACAAAGACTGTTGATGAATCAGTAACGTCTCTTAAATGTTGACATCTCATTGTAATTATTGATCCCTCTTAGCATATCAGCCCAACAGTCAATGATCTGTTAAAGAGCAAATATCATGTTCCACTATTCAAATCATGTTATACAGTCAAACAACACTATTGTAAGTAAAAAATGCAGTTCAATGTTACACATTGACAATACGTACGTAGTTGTATAGTTCACAAGTTCCCATTATTTTCAACGCATCCTCCATATCTATTACACTTCTAATTCCAACCTCAAACCATAATTGACCACTACAATATCATAAAAATGGGAAGCAAACTTATGACACATTTTATTATATGACTAAGTATGTAAGAACCATAATTTTTAATAAACACATTTTTATTGGATTAGTGACACTTACTCATACCCCTCCGCATCAAATATTGTCTTTAATTTGTTGAAATAAATTGCATCCAATGCTTCACAATCATGTCACATTTTTTTTATCTCTTTGTTTGTGTGTACTTGAATAGTAGTGATCTTTTCCTTATTGTCATCATCTTCAACAATCTCAACTATTCTCCTAGATTTGTCTTCACTCAAATTGTTCTTATGGTTGATCGCATTTGATGTCACAATCTGATTTTTTCCCTCTTTTTTCCCATTGTATTAAACTCTACATCTCTCTTCCTTTTCCTATCTCTTTTTTTGATGTTTTGGACCATTGATATTTGTCTTGTTTTTGGCTTTTCCCCATGATCTTGAGCTGCAATGTTTTCTTGCAAATATTTCTGAGTTATAACATGCATAGATAATTCGTTAAGTTGATCAATCAACTCGGCATTCTCATTTTCTCAATTTTTTATTGTTTCCTTGCAAACTTGTTTTTCTGCTTCAAACATTTGTTCCCATTTTTTCATATTTTCAACAACTTCATTCAACTTTTTTATCATCTCATTTTCAATGAGAAAGCATATTTTTGTTTGTCTAACTCATCACCCCCAGTAACAAAATGTGAATACTCCAAATAACATTTATTTGTGCTTATGTTTCGTATAACAATTTTCAAGACATCATTCTCCTTCACAAGCTCTTGAAGCCTTTGACTTTTTGTGACTTCTTCTTCTCTACATCACTGTCATCTTGTACTTGAACATCAAGATTGTGCGTCGCTTCATTAATAGCAGCATCAATAAGAGATTCAAATGACACATTCTCTTTATCATCACCAACAATTATATCCAACATATCATCATCATCATCATCAAGAAATGTGTCATGTTCTCCCTCCTCATTCCCACTGTCCTCAAATGTTTCTTCATCCACCTGGCCATTTTTTTTAACTTTACCACAATTGGTCTTTCCCTCCAATTTAGATTGACCTTGTGCTTGTTCTTTCCTTTCATTATATTTGAAAAAAGAAATTTCCTCCTCTGTATCTTCAATCTATGTCTCAAAACCTTTTACAACATTTTAAAAAAACACAAGTCTGACATTGAAGTGTATCATTTACAGTGTCACAATACAGTGTTATGATGCAAGTGTAATAGATGAGAACATTAAAAGAATTAAAAATTATGTCACATGGACATATTAAATTAAATTCATTATATTTAACTAACTTACATATTTTAACTTCCACTTGCCAAGCATACTTTGTTTTATAGCTCTTTGAAGACTCGGTAGATTCCATTTAACAATCTTTGGTATTACATTTGGTTTATCAGATTTGACAATTGTTGTATGTTCACAAACTTAATACTGCACATACACATAAATTTAATATAAGCAAACGAATTACATTAGTTTATTATGCAAAAAGAAACAATACTGGAAATGAAACGATGTCGTTAACAACTTACTAGTAAAAATATTACGCATCCGGTGTGGGCTGCTACTCTTTCTCTGAAGTAAAGAAATAAGAGTTTCATGGATAACACTTGACCAATTATAAATTTTCATTGCACCCAAATCCTCAACTTATGACGCAAAATTCAGTCCTATAAATGTCCCAGTGTGTGTGAAAAAGAGTGTTACCATTAAGAATAGGCATAATAGCATTGCAACGTCATCAACATCATTTTTTGTTGTACCACTTGCTACTTCAACTAGTTTACTCTTTATCAAAGTTGAGATCAAGCAGCTATCCTTCATGAATCTTAGTTTAACAAATTTTGTGTTTTCCTTCCCATGAGATAATGAATCCATTGGATCCATCATCAATCCTAAAGATTATTTTCACATCACTTCTTCTTAATTTAATCTCTTCCTCACCAATGTGAAATTTGAATGTATTAACATCAAAGCACAATATTATATCCTGGATGTTACTATCACTTTTCCTATACAATGACCTGTCTAATTTTTTATCACTTTTCCTGGATGTTACTATCACTTCAAAAAGTAACCTTTTGTTATGCTTTGTACATTTTGTACTTTTTCTCATCCCAACTCAGATTTGCGATGCAAAAAAAACAAGGTGTTGGACCAAACTGTGGGTCAAACATTATCTATTAAGCTTGAAAAAACACATGAGGAAAAAAAAAACAAATGATGGAATTGAAGCATGAGCTTAAATACAGATCAAACCTGCTTGCCATAATTAGAGTAATAGATGACCTTAAGATAAGTGAAGCACACAAGGATGTTTTGAAGAAAACCCCATTTTGGTTACCTTTTGAAAGTATCATTGATAAAAAATTAGACATGTCATGGTGTAGAAAGAGTGATAGTAACATTCAGGATGTAATATCGTGCTTCGATGTTAATACATTCAAATTTCACATTGGTGGAGAGGAGATTTGTAAACCCCCACATTCGTATCGTTATATATTAACATGAGTATGTTTTGATATGCTAATATATGAAATGATGCTTGCATGAACTAAGTAGATAATAAGAGTAGAAATAAAAATGTATTTGAGGTAATAGGGTATGTTGTTGAAGTTTGGGGATATTTTGGAGTTAAAACACACTTTAGCGAGAAGTTGGGTAAAAAACAAATTCGAATACTGCCCTAGTGTTTAGATCATAACTTTTTTATTGTGACATCATTTTGATGTAAAATTTGGACAATAGATATTAGACATCTAGGGCTACAAAAATGTATTTCACGAAAATTTTCTAAATCGGCTTCTAAATAGGTCAAACTTGGTTTGGAAGTTGAGGGTATTCTGTCACCCGCGTTTCGATGGGAATAGACACGCGTCCAGACGTGTATGGCAGAAATTTGGGCGCAGAAACAAGCTTCCAAATGATAACAAAACACGCGTCCGGATGGGCCAACCCGAGGGCTACGCGTCTGAGACTTGTTTTTGGGTGTTTTCTCCAAATTCTTACCTCATTTCATCCATTCTATCATAGTGAGAGTCTTAGAGAGGAAGAAGGAAAGTGAAAAACAAGAAATCAAGGGAAATTTGCAAGTGGAGAAAGACCAAACCTTCTAGTTCTTACACAAAAGCTATGGAATTAAGGTAGGAGATTTCTTCCTATTCTCTTTCATTGAGGCTAGGGCTATTATATATACATGTTTTAACTCTCATTAGTATGTATTTGCTATGAGTTCTTTATTTCTTGGTTTTCTCGCAATTATTATCATGTTTTACAAGAAGTTAGGGTTGATACCCATTTTTCTTGATTCAAAAACCTAGATTTTAAGGGTAATGGATTCCCCTCTTAAATTCTTCCTTTATTGTTGATGTTAGAACCTTAGAACTTTATTTTGAGTGATAATATAATACTGTGGTTGATCTCTTACAATTTTTCTTAAGTGGTTATTGAAAATGTCACATGCCAAATTTCAGGATTTTTGATATATGCTTATAAATTGTGTAAATTGGTTTGGTGTTGTATCTCAAAGGAGTGTGGGATGACCATGGGTAGCCTTTGACGAGATATCTTAGAGTAGGTAGATGTGTTGCTTGCTCCGTGTGGGTTGGCATTTTTTCTATCACTCGTAGTGGGGTTAGTGCTTTGGTAATACTAAACTACTATTGCTCACTGGTGCCGTGTATGGGGATTAGTATACTAAGGCCTGAGTTAGATACGTCACTGCCATTGGTATGACATACGCCCTTCCTAAATGATGGATATCTTTGGTAATATTTGTGTGAGTGTGTGTGGGCTAGATATTACACAATGTGTTGATTCATGGGGCTTGTCTCACATCATGTTTGAGATACATATACATATGGTTGTGGAATATTCAAGTTATGGAGTATTGGATTGTGGTGAAAAAAGATTTCCTACAAGAACTTGTGGAAGTATGGGATTCCATAAGGTCTTGTGGGAAAACGGTTATATTTTAGAAAAATTGATGTTTATTTGAAACTTGGTTTTTTACTGTTCAGTTAAATTACTGTTGCTATTCAGACTTGAGATCTATTCTGAAATACTCACGTTTTACTTCAAAAGATTATATATGCTATTTGCGAAATGAGACCGACCTGTTTTACATATTTCTAAACCTTGAATGAGTTTGGAAAGATTTTGCTACAGAGTTTCGTGCTCACCCCCTACAGTTAAACATTTTTCAGAGTATACTCTTGAGGAGGAGTTGGGAGTCGAGGAGCATCCGCTAGACGGGAATGTGGATCCCGAGGTGGACGCTTAGAGCGACACATTCTTTTGTACTAGACTAGGATATTTCTTTCGAAACAATGTAAAGTCTAGTGTACTTTTGTTATATTCTGCTACGCTACATTAGTTAATTTTTGGAATATAAAGGTTAAGATGGGTTTATTCTTTTGGGATAATGATGTAATTTCTATGGATAACTTTATGAAATCTTATTTATTGATGGATTATGTTAGTGCTCTCATGATATAAACGGTTTTAGAATGTAATGCCATTTAGGGTAGTATTTGGGACGTTACAAATTTTGGTATCAGAGCCTAGACTTTAGATCTTACATGGGAGCTGTAGGTTGTGGACTATCACTGGAGTATTAGGTTAGGTTGAAGAAACTTTAGGCTTGAATTTGTTTGAGGTTATATGTTTATCAAATGGGGTAATTTGTTGTTTAGTTAGGTTAGGGATTTATTTATTTATTTTGTTCGAATGTGTTGAGTTGTCTTGCTACGCAATCGAGTTAGTGGCCACTGATATAAAGTGGGCTAAACGTTTTGAACAAAGTTTGAGGCCTTCCATCCGCGAGAAGCTGGTTGCACTCCAAATTTGAGAATACATGGATCTAGTGGAATGGACAAACACGGTGGAGATACACACACAAGAGAGCAGACGACCTTATCAAGCTTCAAGGAAAATGAACCAATCAGTTTGAGAAGTTGGGGTTACTCAAGATAGAGTAGCCACTAACACGCACCAATGCTTTGCATGCAGAGAATCTAGGCACTTTAAACATAGATGCCCCTCATTTCCACTAAGGACCAATCAAGCAACCAGGCGTATTGTTGATAGTATCAAATTGTTTTTGGATGTTTTCTCCGATGAATTACCCGGGTTACCCCCACAACGCGAGATTGAGTTTACGATTGATCTCTATCCGGGAATCAAACCCATATCCATTGCTCCCCATCGGATGTCACCTTTAGAGTTAAAGGAGCTAAGGAAGTAGTTGGACCATATATTGAACATTGATTTTATCCGTTTGAGTGCTTCACCTTGGGGAGTCCCGGTTCTCTTTGTGAAGAAGCATAACGAAACACTTCGGTTATGCACAGATTACCGAATCTTGAATCGGGTGACCGTGAAGAATAGATATCCGTTGCCGAAAATTGATGACTTATTTGATCAGTTAAGGGGTTCGAAGTATTACTCCAAGATTGATCTTCACACGGGGTATCATCAGTTGCGGATCAGAGAGGAGGATATTCCTAAGACTGCTTTTCGTACCTGGTATGGTCATTTCGAGCATACGGTGATGCCGTTTGGATTGACTAATACACCCGCAGCCTTCATGGATTTGATGCACAGGGTATTTCTGCCATACTTAGATCAGTTTGTCATTGTGTTCATTGATGACATATTGATCTATTCACGGACACACGAGGAACATGAATGTCATCTCACGATTGTGCTCCAATCTTTGAGGGAGCATAAGTTATATGCTAAGATGAACACATGTGAGTTCTGGATGAAGGAAGTGAAATTCCTGGACCATGTTGTGTCTGAACAGGGCATAGCCATTGATTCCGCTAAGATTGAAGCCGTGATGAAATGGGAACCACCAAATAATGTGACAGAAGTACGTAATTTTTTTGGGTTTAGCGGGCTACTACCGAGTTTTGTAGAAGGGGCGAGGTCGTGTTCTTGTATGACCCAAACAAAAAAGAAGTCAAAGATATCCCTAGTCATGTGCTATTGTTATATCTTCCCTTACAAAGAGACTCTGGTTCTTGTTAGAGAGGGAATAATGTGCAAGCAATTTCTTACACAATAGTGAGATAGTAATATTTTGATCATTTCTCGTAAGATGTTCTCTGGTTGGAGAATGGCAAAAACCCGTCTCTGACAAGAAAATGTTTGCAGGGAAGCCGAAGGTGTTTTCGTTGATTCCCCTTCAGTGTTAAAGTCAGTTTTTCAGGAGGGAAGAAGACACAGTAGGTTTCTGAGAGCTACTATTCTCCCTTGTCTAAGACCGTTATTTATACCTTCTTGGTAGATGAACATGGTTATTGAAAACATCCAGGTAGCCCCCTTGGCGGGAGGCCCCTGATTGGCTCACACTTGGGACAATAGGAATGTTTCTTTGATCTGATCAGGTAGATAGATATCGAGCGGAGTGTCTGCTTTACCTCGATCCTTTATTTCTTGCATGCATGCTTATCTGATGCATGTTAATGGCATTAATCCATTGGCATCTAAACTCACGCAAATCATTAAAATTCACAACGAGCATTTACTGTGAAACTCGATGCCTGATGCCACGCTCTACAGGAATAAATACTCGGTGCAACGTACTGCATCGAGAACTTATTACTTTCCCACTCTGCCACCCCCCGAGCATTTAGTATTTCTCAGTCGCTTGTCATATGTTCATTAGGGGCATTTATTATGCTTTCAAGGGCCTCTCTCATGATTGGTTGCAGTGTACCATCCTACCTAGCCTGAGCACTTGGGATGGTGGACCCACGCCTACTAACCGCTAGATACAGATATTCAGAAGACATTTCTTTGTTTACTCTCAGGTGGGCACTGCCACCAATGCAAGATTACTCATTGATAACTACCTCCCATTACGCCGACTGACATGGTCGGCGCACAAGGTCAATCACTCTAAAACCACTTGGTCTCATTCATGCCAACGACATAGTCTTCTCGGTGCCAATGTTTTTTGGTTCCGAAAATGCAGATTCTTCATTGGTGTTTATGATAACGCCGAGGAAGTTCTAATACTCGTTGGGTTTCACAAGAGTGCTGAGGAAACCCTTTCTCCTGAGATCATCCTCCGAGGCTTGAGTTATCATTACTTCTACGATTGTTGGCTTAGTATGCCAAATGTCTAATTCTGATTGGTCTGACATGCCACATCCCATCAACTGTCTCCCAACGTTTGATTTTCGTATGGTAGAAGACACGCATCGTGCGAATGTAAAAGCCTTCCTTATGACAGGGTTTTGGAAACTATCGTGTCATATTCCTATCATTGATTTTGAATCCAAAATTTAATGGCACCACTTCGTGTTCTGTGCACAATCATAACATTTACTTGAACTTTTGACACTTGCTACCTTAAGCCTCTTTGCGTTTTTTGTGCATAGCCATACCCTCTTCTTCTTTTTTAAGGATAACTTGTCGTTCAATTTTCTAGTGTTTCGAGACCTTCGAGTTGGCCCTGAGTCATTGCTGGTGAATCTGTAAGTTCTCTTCAATGTCTTTTTGTTTGAGGCATTTTTCCTTTTTGTTCTCCTCCCATCTTCATTTTTGTCTCCCTTTGTGCCCTTCATTGCTAGAGCCCCAATGGCTAGGATCTGTAGAACCGCCATCCCCAACGACAATAGACCTTGAGAGTCCAAGTCGATGAAATATTAGGTGAAGGGGGCTCAATAGATAGACAACTTCAAGGCTAATAGATAGGCAACTTCAAGGCCCATTACTCGATTCCCTTCGACATTATTGTGTCCGAATTTAACCCCCTTCTTCATAGTTATTCTATAGGCTCGATTGAATCGATGCCCTTCTATACCAAGGCCATCGTTGAAGTAGGAATCAGATTCTCTCTTCACCCCCTTTTTCTCCATTTCTTGATGCACTTCCGGCTATTTCCCGGTCAGTGTTGTCTCACCACCTTCAGAATTATCGTGGGGGTTACATCGCTGAATGCTCGAATTTTGAGTTATAGCCTTGAACCAAACTTCTCATTCAATTTTAATATCCAAAACACCTTAATTTCAAGCTCAACCTCCAAACCACCATTCTTATGTCTCAATGTAGCCAACAAACTAGCAAGATCTCCACCAGCAACAATACCCTTTGAATTTGGAAGCTTCCTTCATGGCCACACCACTATTAATGAAAAGCCGTCCAAACTATCACACTAACTGATGTTCACTGTATTCCTAAAGCCAAGACTAAGCCCACAAACTCGTGATTACAATATTCCAAAATCTAACACATAAACTCCTAAATCTTCACTGGTGATAGGCGGCTGCCGGAGCTGGGGTGGGCTGATTTTTATCTCATTAATTAAAAATGAATTGGCATATGAGTATTAAAGTATTTTTGTCAAAATTATATGAATTATGTGGTTATTTTTAAATGATAAGGGGTGAAATGTTTGACCGTCAAGCCACTCGGGCCAAAAGAAATTTGCACAAAGAAAAAGGTCATTACACGAACAATGTTATTGAGACATAATTTACTGACATAATTTATTGGCCTAATTCATTATGACCTTTGGATTCATTGTAGACTCCATCACACATTGGAATTTGGTGTTTATCTAATGGTTCTTATAAAGTCACATCATTATGTCAACAAATTAGGTCAATTTTTTAAGTCTAAATAGTATTATTCGTCATTACACATTAGACCACCACAAACAAAATAATAACCAACGAAGAAATAATCTATACGAAATGCCTCACTCTTTCCCTAGCAACGAAATGGTCCATCCTATACTCTAATAAAATACATTAATAATCCCTAATATAAACAATTTGTATCATGTCGATCAGGGACGGAGTTAGGATTCCGCGTTAGAGAGGTAAATTATGACTAGAAAAAATTTCACCAATTTATACAAAAATATTTCCAAACATGAAAAATTATTTTAGGATTAAATATTAAATTACTATTAAATTAGTAAAATTAGTTTCAATTTAATTTAAACAAAATATGAATCAATAATCGTAAAATAATCTATGTTTAGTACATTCCAACTCAATCGTATACTAAAGTAGAATAAGCTGTTATTTTAAATCTTAAAATTCATTGATTATAAACTAAATTTTTAGTAATTTTTTTCTCTGTACACAATTAAATTACCCATGACAAAATTGTTATTCGTTTTATGTTGCAAAACCTAGTTGAAATCATTATTTATTTTGTTAATTTACTCAACCCAGAAAATAAAACATTGAGTTTTGGAGGAGGGCAATGGTTCACAAACTTACTAAAATTAAAAATCCACTGGGACCATTGTAACCATTTACAAAAATCAAGGAGGAAGGGGGAAGGGCGAGGGGGGTAAATGTATTAAAATAGCCAAACTATCATCCCTTAGTAATGCATATACAGAATGATTCAAAAACTCATTGGGGGCAAGTGCCCACCTCCTCCCTATGTGGCTCCTCCTTGATGTCGATGCTTATTCTTTTATTTTTTTTGTCACTTTAAAACTTAATATTTTCAATTAATATTGAAAGAATTGAGTGCTAAAGGGACACAAATTATAAAACTAAGCAACCAAAAGTGAAAAAAATAAAAATAAAAAATAAAAAATTAGGATTAATGTGACACAAATTAAAAAAGCTTATGACTAAAGTGACTTCTCAACTGTTTTTTGAATAGGTGGTACATAGTGGACCTCGCTTTGTGGACTTAAAGGCCAATTAACAATTTACAGATGTAGTAGCATAGAAAGAAGTTCCGCAGATAACACCGAGGACAGCCTGAAGTGCTTCAAAGACATCATTTTCCTCCTATCTCCACCTCTAAAAGTGCAGTCCATAGGACTACCATATAAGCTTGCACATACCAACATCAACCGCACTTTTCAAAGAAGAACAGTGTTGGTTCATTACGGTGCAAGTCGAACAGTGTTGAGATATCAAAGTATCATTACAACTTATGATACCAAAAATTAGCTAAGAATAAACTCGGACCTTTTTAGTTCGGACATCTCATCTCAGACTTCACAACCCATGAACTTTTGCCCAAGAGGCGCAGGTTGAGAATTATCACCGACGTGATTCTTATGCACACAGTCACAGTGATAATTGACACCTTCTAGAAGGTCACATCACGCCTATAGAATGTAACTCTCAATGACCAAATATTTTGGCACATGGGTCGCAACTGCCTCAACAAGATCATGTTGATTACGTAAGGATGACATTGGTAACAGGAAGATCGCAGATCGCACAAGGCAATCACGTAAGACAACTATATACTATAAATAGGGGTCAAATCCCTATTTACGTAAGGATGACATTGGTAACAGGAAGATCGCAGATCGCATAAGGCAATCACGTAAGACAACTATATACTATAAATAGGGGTCAAATCCCTCCCATTTGGAATCAGGCAAGTATCTGTGCTTTTACTCCATGTAATTCTATACTCTCCTTCCTCAAAGTAATACAAAACTCTGCAGGAGTAAAAGACTCCATTAGAGTGGACTAGCCTAATTTTTGAGCTGGTGAATCACTATAAAAGGAATAAAAATTCCAAAATGAAACTCCTTAAAATTAACTTCATTTCAAAAATTAAATTCTTCTTCCAAAATTAACTTCATTTCAAAAATTAAATTATTTCCTAAAACAATATAGTAATGACATTAATTCTTGCAATAACTAAACACTAAATATGAGATAATTACTATGGTAATTGAAATTCAGGTATCTCATTATTAGGAATGAGATACACATTTCAATTAAGATTACTATCATCCATGTTGAATTCACTTTATAGAAGAGACACAAAGAGGAGGAAAGAAAATATTTTTATTGATGTGGTGATATGAAACTTCACCTAATACAAGCCTTTTATAAGCAAAACTATCAACAGGAATAGAAATACTAAAAATAGGAATATAAAGATAACCAATCACTCTAAACGTGCTGCAATGACTTCCCTAAGACTCGGACAATTCCTAATTTATTGATTGAAAAACTAAACATAGGCATATATTTTACACAAAAACAAACTTGACTTGTTCAACACATCCTCTCAATCACATGCTGATGTTGATAACTCTAACACTCTCCCCCAACATCAGCTTCCAAACTCTTTACCATACCGAGCTGATGACAAAAGCTTTCAAACTTGCTATTACTCAAACCTTTTTCCTGATAAAATGATAATGCACTTCCACATGTTTTGTTCTCGCATGAAAGACTGAATTTTTCGCCAAACGAACTACCGACTGGTTGTCACAGTACAATGGAACTGCATAGTCCACTAGTTGATGTAGATCATTCATCAGCCGTATAAACCATGTACTCTTTTGAGCTGCCATTGCTGCTGCTCGGTACTCTGCCTCCGTTGTTGACAAAGATACTGTCGATTGTCTCTTGCTACACCAAGAAATTGCTCCTGATCCAAGCATAAATACATACCCGGTAGTTGATCTGTGGGTGTCGTGATCTCCTGCATAATCAGCATCACAGCAGCCAACTAGCTTGCAATCTTCACCTTTCTTGTACAACAGACCATAATCAATTGTACCCTTCACATGTCTCAGAATTCGTCGAACTGCTTCTAAATGGGGCTTCTTTGGATTTTGCATGTATCAACTCATCACACGCCTTGCATGTACGACATCATGCATGTTGATCAAGTATTGTAATTTTGGTTGTTGAGCTTTTTTATTCCATCAATGACTTGAAGATCACCCATTTCACTCTCTCTTTTCCTCACGTGTTTGACTCTCAAACACTCTCTGAACTACCTCTTCAACCTCGCTCTGATACCAAATGTTGAATTCATTTTATAAAAGAGACACACAGAGGAGGAAATAAAATACTTTTATTGATGTGGTGATATGAAACTTCACCTGATACAAGCCTTTTATAAGCAAAACTATCAACATGAATAGAAATACTAAAAATAAGAATAGAAAGATAACCAATCACTCTAAACGTGCTGCAATGACTTCCCTAAGACTCAGACAATTCCTAATTTATTGATTGAAAAACTAAACATTGGCATATATTTTACACAAAAAAAAAAACTTGACTTGTTCAACACATCCTCTCAATCACATGCTAATGTTGATAACTCTAACAATCCAAACGTGCCCTTAAATTCGTCCGTCAAGACATAATAATCCTCATATTTTGTCTCCTTTCTCTAATGGATGACCGGCCTACTCAACACTCCTAAGAACAGAATTTTTCTCAAACTAACATCATTGCCATTAACTTCATTTGTAGAAGACCTGAAATGGTGACTAGCTTGGTTGTGGTCAATTTTCTAGGATCTTGCTTTCTAGCACCATACACAAGTTCTCTCAATCTGCCCTGCGATTCTGATGACTTAAGAGCACTGGAAGGCTTTTTAGAAGGCTTGGAATATCAGATTGATGGTTGGAGCAAGAACTCTTCTGATTTTTGTTCTTGGGAAGGTGTAAGTTGTGAGTTTCCAACACCGGTTAGGGATGATGCTAGCTTTTTATTAAGGGTAGTGAGCATAGAGCTTGGAAATAAACGATTGCAAGCTACTCTTTCCAAGTCCTTGGCTGGTTTGATTCAGTTGAGAGCTCTCAATCTTTCTCATAATTACTTTAGGAGTTATCTTCCAATAGAGCTGTTTCAACTGGAGAATTTGGAGGTCCTTGACTTGAGCTCTAATGGTTTATCAGGAGAGTTACGCACAGAGATCAACCTACCTTCTCCCAGGTACCTCGATATGTCTTGAAATTTGTTAAATTGTTCGATCAACAGGGGTATCTGTGAAACTCCAAAAGAATTACAAGTTTTGGATCTCTCCATGAATTATTTCACTGGAGAAATTCCAGCAACTTCTGGGAATTGTAGACTCCTGGAAAATCTCTCCCTCAGTTCCAATCTTCTTACAGGGAACTTGCCTGAAGATCTCTTTCGTTTCCCAAGGTTGAGCCACTTAAATCTTCAGAATAATGACATTTCTGGGTCTCTTGGTCTTGATTTTGGTAATCTCTCAACTCTTATCAAAGTGGATATCTCTCACAATGGAATTTCAGGAATTCTCCCAGATGTTTTCCAAAATCTTAGAAAACTTGAACAATTTTACGCCGGTTCAAACAGATTTACTGGTCAGTTGCCAGCCTCGTTATCCAACTCACCCACCATTTCCATGCTCAACCTGAGCAATAATTCTCTCAACGGTCCGATTGTTCTCAACTGCTCTGCTATGGTTGGTTTGATCAGCCTTGGTCTTAGTTCTTAATAGATTCAATGGTCCCATTCCAGATAACCTCGTGAACTGTCCACGGTTAAGAAGCTTAGATCTTTCCCAGAACAAACTTCGCGGCCAATTACCCGATAGCTTCAAGAACCTCAAGTCTCTGTCTCAGCTAACGCTCTATAAAACAGGACTACACAATTTATCAGCAGCTCTAGAGATCCTACAACACTGCAGGAACTTGACCATTTTAGTTCTTACCTCAAACATTCATAATGAAGCAATCCCTGTTGATTTCAACCTGCAATTCAACAAGCTGAACACTCTTGTAATAGCAAATTGCCAGCTGACTGGTTCGGTCCCGGCCAGGTTGAGTGGTTGCACCAAGCTACAGCTCTTGGATCTATCGTGGAATCGTTTAAGTGGAAAAATTCCAGATTTGTTTGGCAAGTTAAAATTTCTTTTCTACTTGGATTTGTCAAACAACTCACTGTCTGGGGAGATCCCAACAGGCTTGACTAAGCTACAAAGCCTTATTTTTAGGAACTTGTCACCAGATTCATCTCAAGATTTCCCATTCTTCTTCAAGATAAACCAAACTAGACTTGGATTGGGGTACAATCAGATTTGGAGCTTTCCACCATCTTTATTCCTAAGCTCCAATTTGCTCACTGGTCCTATCTTGCCAGGGTTGGGAAATTTGAAGTTACTTCATGTGTTGGATCTTAAGAATAACAGTCTATCAGGATATATTCCGAGTACTTTGTCTAAGATGAGGAACTTGGAGACATTGGATTTGTCCTACAACAATCTCTCCGGAACCATACCGCCTTCATTGACATATCTCAGCTTTCTTTCGAAATTCAGTGTTGCTTTTAATCAATTATCTGGAGTAATCCCTCGTGGAGGCCAGTTTCTCACATTTCCTGATTCAAGCTTTGAAGGGAACAAGGGTCTTTGTGGACCTCCGTCATTACCATGTTCATCTGCTTCCCGAGAAGATCCTAAAATAACTCTTGGAAAATTAGCAGGAGCTTGGGAGTCAATTATGGGATTGCTGTTTGGATTTGGAGCTATTGTAGGCTTTATTACCGTCGTCACAATCAGCTTCACGTGTCGTTGGTTACATCCTCAGGCAGAGAGAAGAAATCGCAGAACTGGAGGACGCAGACTGGTCATCTCTCCAAATTAGGTGAGACCAGACCAGCATTTGAAACTTTTAGCAAGTAATAGTGTAGACTTTAGCTAAAAGTTGGGGGTTTTAAAATTAAATTGCTAAACAGTGGGAAGGAATTTATAATTTCATGAAATCTAACCAGATCTAATAACCAAATTCGTCTTTCATCCATTTAAATAATATTTTTATTAAAAAAAAAGTGAATTATACGTGTAATTAAATTAAATAATAAATTTGATGCTGAATAATCAATTCATATTTTAATTATTAGTTTATTTTATAAGTCTTTTAGTATTTTTTTTTGAGTACTTAATATGTCATTTAGTTTAGGCATTTGCACAACTAATTATATTATAGAATTATAGAATTATTCATTTTTATTTTTTTAAATAGATTGATTAGATCATTTATAATATTATTATATTATCGCATCCTAAAAATTAAAATATAACATATATTTGACTGTAAAATTCAATCTAGTAATTCTATGTGTATAATAATTTAACATATATAAGACTTTATTTATTCATATAGATATAAAAGATTGTATGTAATTGTACTACTAATAAATGAGTTCAAAAAAAATTAGAAGTCTTTATAAAAGAGTTTAAAACAAGTTAAAAATCAAATAAGAGTAAAAAAAAAATTTAAATGAAAGTATATAAGTGAGTATAATTTACTTTATTATAATAATTAGAGATAAAATAAAAAATTAAATTAAAAATTTTTCACAAATGCTAACATTTATAAGTAATATAGATATACATATACATAAATTTGCACTCAACTTAGGTAAATACTTTAGTTGTTTTACCTGAAGATTTTTAATTTAAAACTTAGGTGGTGTTTGATAAAAATGAAAAAAACTAAAAGCTAAATGTTGAATTTGTAGAGTGTTTGATATTCACTAAAATTTATGTACTGAATTAAACTAAATTGTTTGATGTCTCAAAATAAATGAATTTTAATTTTACACCTTCACTCTTTAATTTGAAAATATTTATTAAATATGTCATAACATAAACCATAATAACTATTATCATATTATAATCTACATTTAACAAACATCTGATAAAAAAATCTGATCAAAAAATATAACAATAACTAATAAATAATCGAATAACAATAAGTGAACAATGACGTTTGAAAAAAAATAATTAATAAATAATCAAATAATATTAAAAATATGCAATAAATTATATTTCATTAACAATATGTGTGTGTGTGTGTGTGCACAATGTGTGTGCAGTGCATGTGTCTGTGTGTGTAATTGTGTATGTGCAGTGTGTGTGTCTATGTGTCTCATTATGTATGTATATTTTTGTTGCAGAAGACAATGAAAAGAAGAAGAAGAAGAAGATAAGGAAGAAGACTTTCATGTTACCCGCTAAAGAAGATATGCGCAAGCAGGATAGATAGGTTAAGGATTTTGGAGAGAATACTAATTAGAGTTTTAATAGGATTATAAAATATTTTAGAGTATAATTATCATATTATAAATATTATTAAAGATGATTTTCCTGAGTGCTTTCAGTTTTCAGAATTAAATAAGAAATCTCCTACTTAATATTATAACTTATTTTTAAAGAGCACTTAACACATTAAGAAAATTTAAATTTTAGTTATCAAATAAGCTTAATAAATAAATGCCGAATACCTTTATTTTAAGTGCTGAATTCGAATTAACAAACACACCATTCCAAACCTTTCTCTCAACTTCCTAATTAGACTCCATCCAAAACATTACCAAACGCTGAAAAAACTAAGGTAGTTGGACCTTGTAAGCTACCACAGTAGATGGATATATAGATTGATCTGCAGTTTACCAACATTGGTCACCTAGTTGTTTTCACAAAATTCGAAGGATCCAAGTATAGTTTATCCAAATATAAAAGGTAGTGATACACTTATAGCAATTTAGTAAGAGACTTAAATCCTGGTGAGTCTACACCTATCAAGCTCAATCTTCACCTTCTCCATCTTTCAATGCTATGACAGCTTCTTCTGAGTATTCTTCCTGCAATACTCAGCAGCCATTCTTGCCTACTGTTTCTGATATCTCTTCTCAGTATTCTGCTATGACTGCATCCACTAGTCACTCCACTCCTAGCTACTGGCTCACTGATACTGGTGCTTGGCATCACTTAACCTCAAGACTTGAGGATCTTTTTCTTTCCTCTCCTTACTTTGGAGAAGATAAAGTTTCTACTGGCAATGGTCATGAACTACCTATTACACATAAAGGTCATACATTTCTTCATACTCCTTCTTATTCTTTCAAACTCACCAATGTTCTTAGAGTACCTTCTATTGCTTTCAATTTATTATCAGCCAAACAATTTTGCACTGATAACAATTGTCAATTCTTGTTTGATTCTAACTCTTTTTCTATCCAGGACAAAGCCACAGGGCAAATTCTCTACCAAGGCAAGAGTAATAATGGTCTGTATCCCATTCCTGCACTCATCCACTCTTCTATCTCTCCTTTTGCTTACTTTGGCTCCAGAATTTCTCATTATACTTGGCATGATCAATTGGGACATCCTGCAAATTCAGTTTTATATCAAATTCTCTCTTTTTCCAAGTTACCACAACCTCAGTCCTGTAAGTCTGCTTGTGTCTGTGAATACTGTTTGTATGGCAAAATGGCCAAGTTACCATTTTCTATTTCTACATCTAAGTTTGTAACCCCTCTTGATACTATTCACAGTGATGGCTGGGGTCCTTCTCCTCATGTCTCCTTACATGGTTTTAAATACAACATTTCCTTTATTGACAGCTATAGCAGGTTTACTTGGATTTTTCCAATGGTTCTTAAATCTAATGCTTATTCTGTGTTTACTAAGTTTAAACCCTTTGTGGAAAAACAGTTATCACATTGCATTAAAGTTTTTTCACTCTGATGGAGGTGGAGAATATCTTAGTTCTTCTTTTCATGATTATCTTGGTGCTCATGGCATTCATCATACCAAGTCCTGTCCTTACACTCCTTAGCAAAATGGCATTGCTGAGAGGAAACATCGTCACATCACTGAAACTGCTCTTACTTTGTTAGCCATAGCCTCTTTGCCATATGAGTTTTGGTTTCATGCCTTTGCAGCTGCTACTTATTTGATTAATAAAATGCCTAGCAGAAACACAAGTAACAAATCTCCTTATGAACTTCTGCACAATACACTTCTTGATTATTCAGTTCTTAAAATATTTGGTTGTGCTTGTTACCCTACGCTCAAACCTTATTCTAATCATAAACTTGAGCCTAAAACTACTCAGTGTGTATTCCTTGGTTATCCCTTTGATTACAAGGGTTATTTGTGTCTTGATCCTCAAACTAATAGAATTTATACATCTCGACATGTTATCTTTGATGAAACCACATTTCCTTATGCTAAATCCTTTTCTTCTTCTTCTTCTTATATTCCCCCTGATCCTAGTCATTGGTTTCCTCCCTCTACTTCTCTTGATACTTCTCAATTTTCTCTCTTGGGCTCTCCTCCTTCTGTTTCCTCTATGGCTTCTCCTGAGTTGCTTCCTCTTCTTCTTTCTCATCCATCAACTTCTTTACCTTCTGCTACATCTATGTCTTCTACTCCAGTATTTGTATCCTCTACCTTTCCTATATCTTCTGTCATATCTCCTTCTAGTCCTGTTATGTCTAATTCTTCCCCAACTCCTCCTCCACCAGTTCTGCCCCAATCTCTCTCTACTCACCCTATGCAAACTAGAGCTAAATCTGGTATTTCCAAGCCTAAAGTATACATTTTCGCTACTTCAGTTGCTGAACCTACTTCATTTACTTCTGCATCTAAAATCCCTGAGTGGAGACAGGCTATGTCTGAAGAGTTCTCTGCTTTACAACATCAAGTAACTTGGACATTGGTTCCTCCTTCTAACCATTCTCTTATTGATTGTAAATGGGTTTTCAGAATCAAACACAATTCTGATGGCACAGTTTCTAGGTATAAACCCAGATTGGTGGCTAAAGGGTTTCATCAAGAGCATGGGGTTGATTATCATGAAACTTTCAGTCCAGTGGTTAAACATGCTACAATTAAGCTAGTTCTTGCACTTGCTACTCAGTTCCACTGGTCTTTACACGAACTTGATGTTAAAAATGCCTTTTTGCATGGGGATCTTCATGAAGAGGTTTATATGACTCAACCTCCAGGATTTCTTGATCCTATGAATCCTCATTATGTTTGTAAAATGCACAAATTTCTTTATGGTCTTAAACAAGCTCCTAGAGCGTGGTTTGAGAAATTCACCACTCACCACTCACCTCTCTTCTTATTCTTTTACTGCCTCTCCTGCTGATCCTTCTCTTTTTATCAGAACCTTTAAAGGTTCTCTTACTATTATTTTGCTCTATGTGGATGACATTATCATCACTAGTAATGATCCTCTCTATATTGCTTCTCTTAAGTCCAATCTTAATAAATCCTTTGAAATCAAAGATCTTGGTCCTTTGCATTTCTTTCTTGGCTTGGAAATTCAGTACACAGCCACAGGTTTGTTCATTAGTCAGCAAAAGTATACTACTGATCTTCTTCAAAAAGTCAAAATGATTTACTGCAAACCATGCAAGACACCATGTGTTGCTTTTTCTAGACTAGGAAAAATAGATGAATCTCCTCTAGCTGATCCATCCTTATACAGAAGCATTGTTGGTTCTTTGCAGTATCTCACTTTTACCAGACCTGATATTACATTTTCAGTTAATCATGTTTGTCAATACATGAGCTCTCCTACAGATGTTCATTTTGCAGCAGTTAAAAGGATTCTACGGTATCTCAAGGGTACCTCTCATTTTGGTCTCTCTTACAGACCTAGTTCACTTACTCTATCAACCTTTACAGATGTTGACTAGGCAAGTGATCCTAATGACAAAGGTCTACTATAGGATATCTTCTTTTCCTTGGAGATAATCCCATTCATTGGTCTACAAAGAAACAGAGCACTGTATCTAGATCTTCTACTGAAGCTGAGTTTCAAGCTCTTGCTCAAACCACTGCTGAACTCAAATGGTTGCAACTATTTTTACAGAGTCTGCAGCTTTCTCCATCTCACACTCCCACTCTTTGGTGTGACAACATTTCAGCTTTGGCACTTGCATCTAACCCCATGTTTCATGCCAGAACTAAGCATATAGAGATAGACTTTCATTTCATTTGAGAAAAAGTGGCCAATAAATCTCTAATTGTCCAGTACATTTCTACCAAGAATCAATTGGCTGATGTCTTCACCAAAAGTCTATCTTCAGCCAGATTTTTGCTTCTAAGGGACAAACTACTGGTAGGTCCCCCACCATCAGTTTGAGGGGGTGTATCACACAATACCATCACTACACACAAGTGTTTCCCTTATATCAGTTGTTGTCATGTGAAGGATTTCGATTCAGTTGCTGAAGCCACAAGCCTGCAAGTCAATCTGTTAGTTAATTAGTCCTAGCTGGCATTGTAACTAAGTTTGGTTATTAATACTTGTACACTGAACTGAAATGAGTATGGGAAAAACATTTGTCTCTCTTAGTCTCTTTGTGTACATCTGTCTTCTTCTCCAAGCTTCCTATGGTTTCTATCATATATATACCCATATATGCGCAAAATATAGATATAAATATATAATAAATTCATTTTTTTCTTACTACGGTTTTGAAATTTGTTTGATCAGGTCAGAGAACATCAAAGGGAGATTTGATGAACTAGACCTAGAAAGTTTTTTTTTTTTTTTTGGCTACATGACAAATCATTTTTTTATGTAGATTATAGTTTTCGGTAAAAAAAAAGAAAAAGAACTAGATTATAGCAGATTGAGCTTGGTAACAGATTGAGCATATTTACAAGGCTAGTGTTGTTCTTTCGGATCAGCTTGGTAGCAGACCAAGCATATTCACAATGCTAAGTCCAACACTGCAATAGTTTTGAATCATTACATGTGCACCAAATTTACTCGGTATCAACTTAGAGATAAACTTATCTTTTGGCTAAATAAAACAGAAATAAGCTAAAACACTTTGGATAATCTTTGTATACTCCAACACTATTATTTTTTGTCATACCTTTTGACGGGACATTAGGCAACTTGTCAGTAAAAAGTAGACACGTGGACAATTACAACCGTTAGAACGCGCAAAACACACTTGAGATAGGTGTCGAGGAGCTATATATGACAGACGGGATCAAGTACATTCCTCAGAGCCTAGTATTAAATAGGATCTGACAACTCATTAATGTGAGTCCTGGGTAGTTTGACAGAGTCATTAATGAGTGTCCAGATCCTAATTATGATTGATACTAATTATGATTTTTTAAAGAAAAAATTAGATTTTTATTTTTGATTTTATTTTAAGAAATGACATAATAGAATATAAATTTTAGTAATAAAATTTAAAACATTTGATATTTTATTTTTGATTTGATGATTTTTTGTCTAAGTATAACATTTTAAATTTGTGAGATTTAGGTATTACACGCCTATAAACTTTAAGAGATCTGAGTATACTTTACTAACAAATATTAACAACAGGAGTCTAAATGTTACACATGTACAAATATCAGGAATTTGTGTGTAATATTTTAAATGTCAAAAAATCTAAATGATTAAGTGACAAACTTGAAAAATCTAGGTGTAATTCTCTCAAACAGAAATAAGCTAAACCACTTTCGATATTCTCTGTATATTCCAAAACTATTGATGATGTTCTTAACACGTTTGAACAATAATGCTAATATAAAGTGTACTAAACAGTTATATTTAGTTCAGTTTGAAGTCTAAAGCTCTAGGGAATGTGATTTGGGGATAAGTGGGCGATTACGCAGAGTGTTTATAGTGGTTCACCAGTTCGAAAGTACGGCTAATTCACTCTTAAAAGAGTCTCTTGCTTCTGATTATATTGATCATTGTGTGAAGTTTTACAGAGAGTATTTTTTGTAAGACTACAATGACTTGTGTGTTTTTATTTTCAAGGGGTTTGCCTCCTATTTATAGTTATCTATGGGCCTAACTTGATCTGAGGCAAGATCATTGCTCCTTCCTTGTAACGGTTGTCCTTATTGCACAACAAAACTTGCGCATGTTGGGTGATTGATGCCACAAAAGAGAGAACTCGGTGGGGTCCAACTATCCTTTGCATAGCTTTCCTCGAGATGTGGGCATGGAGAGTTGAGGTCTAAGGTCGAGGTATGTAAATAATATCATTGGCCTTAGCTCCCTGCCTGAATAACATGACCTAGGTTACCGAGTTCATCCTTAGGTGTTTTTGTGGTACCATCAACTATTATTTTTTGTCATACCTCCCTATATTTCAAGAGTAATTAAAAAATTTGATTCCTACTTCATTATGAATTTCAAAATGACTATGACGACTGCACTGTTGATTTCACTGGCTGCAAAGTGCAAATTAATCTTAAGATGAATGCATGACATAAAGCATACTCTAGGAACAGTTTAGCATACTCCTAAATGGTTTTATAGCTGACATGTGATGAAGTACCGGAAAAACACCCTTTTTAACACAACACACTTATTCAGATCTGAAAACTACGTGGTCAAGTGGACACACTAGCATATTTTAATTTTTTTTTAATAGATCGTAAAAGTCCATAAATTTGTATTTATTAAAATTATATTTAATACTTTTTAAACATAGAAGATTAAAAATCGATATACTCATAAACAAAACAATAATAATTAAAACTTCTTATCGAAAATGCGATTAATTATTATTACTTATAACTGACCCTGGTAGCCTAGCACCACTACCACCGCTCGCCTCCACTACAACTGATGTTTAAATTCATTTCTTTCACTTCTATATATTTTGATTTGATTTTGTGTGTGACAAATATATTTATAATTAACAATTGATTTTATTATTTTGTACTTTCAAGTACGAGCAATATATATATATATATATATATATATGTATGTATATATAGGAGGCAAGAGGAGTTACGGGAAGCTGCAGTCGTTGTAGAGCTCATGAATTGCTTTCTTCTAAAGTTCACTCAATGATACAGATAAGATGAGAACCTAGTCTTCATGGGTTGACTGTGTATTGCACACATGAATGAGCACAGGCTTGCCCAAAACTCAAAAAAAAAAAAAGGGTCATCACTTGGAATCTGGCGAAGAAAAAGAAGAGAGAGATAGGAGAGATAGAAAATTTGAGGAAAAAATATGGTAAAAAGTTTTATTTGATATAGATCTTTCCATTAGAAAAAAAATTTTAAAGGAAGATAAACTCAAATTTAAATGAGAATAAATTCTAATTTTAAAAAAATGTAAAATACGATCATTAAATCTTTAAACGATAGTCTCACCATTAAAGATTTAGGTTTAAAAAAGTGTTTAAAAAATGATTTTTCTTCATTTGATATGGATATGTGTCTAGCATTGGAGAAGCATTTTAGACTATTTTTACCCAAAATTTAAATTTTAGTACAAAAAATTGTAAGGATTGTAGATGC
This sequence comes from Ilex asprella, assembly GCA_023539305.1. NCBI lineage: Eukaryota > Viridiplantae > Streptophyta > Magnoliopsida > Aquifoliales > Aquifoliaceae > Ilex > Ilex asprella. Next base: position 14,885,901 of record CM042199.1, on the reverse strand, counting down.
TCAAAGAAGAATAGATGGTGTCCGACGACGAACCCAGCAAGTGAGTTCACGCAATTTTTATATGAAAAAATTGAGGAAATATTATAAGTAGATTAGTCTTAATGTACTTACAAGTAATATGTGTCTAAAGACACGATTAACATAAAATTTAACCATTCAAAAAATTGATCGAAATTTTCTTAAAATATATAACCTCAAAAAAATATTAACATGTATACACTATTGTATATGAACTTTATTTGAAATGAAAATTGTATTGAACCACAAATTAATCAAAAATTAAATGATTCAGTTTATGATAGAAAATGAGTAATGTGATGGAAATAGGCAAAAAATATATATATAGGGATAAAATTTAAATGTTTAGCTCCCTTATTAAGAACTATGATCGTTCTGCAGGCATCTCCCATTCACGCCCCCATTTGACTGTCGCTCAATGATGTAGTTGTAGATACGTCAGTTTTAATGAATCGTTGGCTCCACCTATTATATCCTTCTATGATATGTTATTGTCGTTATCATATTCCATATGTCATTTAGTCATTTCTGTCTCGATTCGGGTCAGCACCTCCAAAAGAAGCAAAGGACTTCATTTAGTGATCCTGCGATTTCCCTCTGAATGATCAGAATAATGTAAAGTTTAAAGATATATTTTGTACTATATTAATTTTCAGTTCCTCTAGTTGGGTGGGCTCAAACTAGTCCTTCGACCAAATCCCCCCAAAAATTGTATGTGCGGGTCTCCCATCATGTGGCTCATTCTATTCGAGCTAGCCCAGTCCAACATTTATTCGCAAATCCTAAAGTGAAATTGAGACTGCTTGACCTCGAAAGTTAATTCACATATAGGCAACCCTAGTTGCCGTACCATTGACTCTATCTATTCATTGAATTTTCTTGAAACTTTTTTTTATATAGACTCGCTCCCTCTTTTTTCAAGAATTCATGCACTTCTTTTTACTCCATAGGGCCTTCTTTTGTAGGGAAAAGCCTTCTATTTTTGTCAAATGTCCCCGCTTCCCCTGGCTCCTCCAACCATCGATTTCCCTTTCCTCCCTATGTTACGCTCCCTTGGTGCAGGCCTACCACACTTCGCGCTTGCAACGTTTTCACCATACGGTCTTTGCCAATAGTGTTATTCTCCCCCCTAGATGTATGAGTGGGTTGCCCTCGCAAATGCGTTCTATTAGGCTATGGATTACAGGAACAAATGTAGTTAAATGGAATTGTATGGTGATGATCACCTCTGGGTATGCACTAACGACCTAGACAAACACTCATTTTTTTTTCTTTTCTTTTTTTTTTTAACTTTTTTTTAAGGGGAGGGGAAGGGAGGGAGGAAGGGGTTTGAACCCTTGATCTCAAGAAGAAAAAACCTTCACAAAGTAAGGAGTACCATTAGACTAAAGGTCCATTGGTAGACAGACACTCATGAACCCGCTAATGCTTGTGAAAACTCGGGTCGGTCGGTCGTCCATTAATCCGACCAGATGTGTGGATAACAAGTCACCTTCAAAACCTTTTCCCTTCTGCCCCCTATGTTGTAATAAGGTATGACGATTTGCTCGAGTTGCTCAAATTCCCCTTAGTCCAGTGCTCATTGCACACAACGGAATCTCTACCATGTCGGGGGACCAAGTAGGGCATAGCTAGCGGCATTAGCAACTTCGTGCTACACTGGAATGATCCAATATGGTCCCGCATGTTCCACCACTCCTCCATTCATTTCCAACACTGTGTTGAAAAGAAAGGCAGAAATAAGAAAGAGATTATTCCTTAAGAGCTTGTCCAATACCACCACTATCATAAATGTCTCTCCTTCGATCACGCAAGAGACTTCTATGCCAGCCGACAATAATGACTCCAATGAAAATAAAAAATAGCGAGAGACAAACACGCATACACCCACCCCCACACATACTTATACACTAAAACACACACATATACACTAATACAACATCACACATACATACATACACACACACACACACACAAATATACCCAAACACACACACACACACACACTGATACACTAAAAATCCACTCACACACACACAAAGTACTACACCAAAAAACATACACATACACATACACACACTAATACATCAAAATACACACACACACACATACTAATTACTTAATTCCCCAAAAGTACACCCTAGTACAAGCGATCAAGAATAATAATACTCAGGAAGTCCGAGGTCAAACCACAGGGATCAAGTAAATCAAAAGAGTAGAAAAAGAAGAACAATAGAATTTATTTTGAAAATTGAGATTGCTTTATAAAATAAAACAAAGAATTTGAAAGGGATTTAATAATTAGAAAAGAGACTCTTCAGCCCAAGAGAAGAAGAAGCACATCCCCTCAACCTCATCCTCCTCTCACAAAAAGTCGAAGGCTTGGGGCATGAAGGACAAATGATGAGCCCAAAATTAACTGGGCTAGGCCCAATAAATTAAAGAGGCCCAAGTCAAGTAAAAAGAGACCCAGGCCCAAAAAGTCAAGGGGCACCAAGTCACCAGCGCCCAAAGGAGTAGCCCAAGGAGGCGTCGCCCATGGGGACCCCTGGTTTTCCTTCGTTCCACGCCCTATCTTCCTCAGCACCGCCTCAGTGGTATCCCTCATTACCTTGCCAATCCAACCCAACTTAGGATCCAGGAAGCCCGAAGAAATAGGAACACATGGTAGACAATATCGGGAAACGAATTCATAGAAATTTAATCCTACCTTAATTGTACTTACCAAAAGTAGTAACCGCCTCACCAAACCTATATAATAATGTAAGTTCTCTCCACAAGGAGGGACACCTTTGAGATCACCTTGAGACCTCTACAATCTCACACACCTCTGTAGTTTCTCTCTCCCAAAGCATTGTAATTCCCCCGGAGTGTACTCTTTCGGTGACTTTTATTCATCAATAAAGATCTTTGGCCACCACTGTCGTTCCCGAGAGTGGAGTAGGTCACCCGGACTGAACCACTATAAATTTGTGTGTTTGCTCTTATTTACTATTTTGGCCATTAATTGTCTATTTATTTCTCATTAATTGCACCCCTACATAAACTCGACTGTTGATATTGTCTAAAACCAATATGTGCATAATCAGTTTGGCGCCGTCTGTGAGAATCGATTAGTTTTTCTACCCTCTTTCAATCCATGGTAATCATGACTAAATCAATGAGTCAACAATTGGGAGACAACAACTCAGCCCATCGAAAGGAGGCTCCTCCTCCCTCGCACCCTCAGAACTATCTGCTACAGCAACCCCCCGTCGTTGGGCAATAACAATAGCTCTAACAGACAATGCAGTTGCTGGTAAAGTAGAACTAACAAATTATACAATTGATGCTCGCCCAAGGGGAGTCAACCTTTCACGCCTCAACCTGTGGGAGTAGTCGTACTCCCTCCAATGGGAGAAAGGCCACAACCTATCCATTTTGGGCGCCAAGCAGCACCCCAACATGGGGTCCCTCGTCAGAATGCCTCAAGACCACACCAGGGTGCTCCTCGCCCAATAGTCCCTCCTCAGCGCACAGGGAGCTCACGTGTTCTCCCTCCACACGTACCTACGCAGGAGGGCGAAGGAGAGAGCCAGTATGACGACAATGGAAGCCAATACCATTACCCAACTGAGGATGTCCCCAACTAATGGGACGATAAGATTAGAGAGGTGCAAAACCAACTCGGGTGCAGAAATACATGAACGCCGAGGATGTCACCAAAGTCTGTAGAGGTGAGTTCTCTCGAGGAGGAGAAAAGAGAAAGGGCACTCGCAAAGATAGGCAGAAGACGAAGAATAAGAGGAAGAAAACTGAGAAAGTTTTGGTCAAGTACCGTCTCGGTCCACTACCTTCGAGAGACCAAAAGCCTTTTACACCACTGAACGCTTCGGTGGAGCACATCCTTTTCCAAATACAGGATGACCTCGCGATCCATTGGCCCAAGAAGATGAAGTTTGACCCCAAGCACTGAAATTCCAACAAGTACTGTCATTTTCACCATGACCACAGTCATGACACAAAAAATCGCTTCCAGTTGAAAAGATAGATTAAGGAGCTTATCCAACATGGCTAGTTGAGACAGTATGTCGCTGGTCAAGGATCGGCTCCACCACACAAGGATTGCGAGTGCCAACAACCCCTCGGTGAGATCCAAACCATTTCTAGAGGACTAGCAGGTGACTCCAACTCCGCCTAAAAGGCGCACGCCCGGAAAGCCAAACAGGCAGAGTCACATGACTTTTTCCCAAAGAAGACACCCCAACATGGGGTGGAAAAGGTTATCATTTTTTCAGACAGAGACCTTGAGGGGATCCAGGTCTCACATGATGAACCTCTGGTCTTGACCCTAATGGTGGCTAACTACCAGGTTAGGAGGGTCCAGGTCGACAGCAGCAGCTCAGTTGACATTATGTTTGCAACAGCCTACATCTCGGCAGAGAGAAACTACAACCTGTCAAGACTCCCTTGGTTGGCTTCTCAAGAGGGAGAGTCCATCCTTTGAGATCTATCACCCTGCCTGTAACAACAGGAACAACACTGAGAAGCTCTACTATTATGATAAATTTTCTTGTACTTGACTGCCTTTTTTGCTTACAATATAATACTTGGACGTCCTGTTCTTAACACCCTAAGGGCAGTGTTGTCAACATACCACTTTCTCCTTTGTTTCGCAACCTCCAATGGGATTAAGGAGATCTGAGGGGACCAAGTCTCAGTCAAAGAGTGTTATGTGGCCTCTATGGGACCCAGGAGATCACACGAGACTCTCCAAGTCGAATTGCTCGACCCCAAAGATGAAAGTACCTTGGAGAGGGGTAAACCAGCAGAAGAGCTCCAGCCAGTGGTAATAGAAAACAGCCTACCCGATAGGAGAGTCTATATAGGCTCCTCACTCTCCTTATAGCAGGCATCCACCTTGATAGACTTCCTCAGGCAGAACACGAATATCTTTGCCTGGTCCCACGAAGACCTGGAGAACATAAACCCTGAGGTGGCCTCCCACCGACTTAACATTGACCCCAGGTACAATTCTGTCCACCAGAAGTTGAGGAACTTGAGTACCGAAAGGGGGCAGAACATGGAGAATGAGGTAGACAGGCTACTGACGAATGGATCATTGAGGAAGGTAGCCTACTCAAACTGGTTATCCAATGTAGTGATGATGACAAAGGCCAATAAAAAGTGGCGCCTTTGCGTGGACTTCACAGAGCTCAATAAAGCTTGTCCCAAAGATAGCTACCTTCTCCCATGCATCGAACTCCTCATTGACGCCACCGTAGGACACGAGCTCCTGAGTTTTTTGGATGTTTACTCCGGCTACAACTAGATCAGCATGTTCCCTCCAGATTGGGAGAAAACTTCATTCATCACCCCGAGGGACACCTACTGCTACAGGGTGATGCTTTTCAGGCTCAAGAATCCCAAAGTCACATATCAGTGCCTCATCAATAAGATGTTAGAGACTTAGATTGGAAAGACAATAGAGGTCTACATGGACGATATGTTGGTGAAGAGTATAGTTTTAATAGACCATGTAACCCACCTACATGAGACATTCGACATGTTAAGAGCCTGCAGGATGAAGTTGAATCCTAAAAAGTGTGTCTTTGGCGTCAGTTCAAGAAAGTTCTTAGGCTTCTTGGTCCACAAAAGGGGTATTGAAGTCAACCCGGACAAGATCAGAGTCGTCATGGAGATGAATTCCCCCACCTCGACGAAGGAGGTCCAGCGCCTTAATGGGAAAGTAGCAACCCTCAACAAGTTTGTCTCTAATTCAACAGATAAATGTCTACCCTTCTTTAAAATACTTCGCAAGTCTTTTCAGTGGGGCCCAGATGAAGAAAAGGCCTTTCAGAAACTCAAAGCCTATCTCGCCAAACCACATCTACTCTTTCATGTTGTACCAGGAGAGACCTTTTACCTTTACCTCTCCTCTTCACCCTCTGCTATAAGCTCTGTCCTTGTCAATGACGATGGAGGTGTGAGATCCTAGTATCCCACATTGGTTAAGGAGAAAAAAGTTGTTGGGCTTATGAGTAAGCCCCTCGCCTTATATGGCATAAGATATTTTTTCAAGAATACTGGGAGGAACAAAATCATGAGGGCCAGTGGGCTCAAAGCGGACAATATTATGCCATGTAGAGGGTGGGGTGTTACAAATTAGTATTAGAGCCGACTCTCGCCTAGATCGAGTGTGGGGCCCTAACGTGCTCGTGTGCAGTAGACGGACAGGTAGCTGACGAGCTACTGCACGGGAACGTGCAACCTTGAGGGTGGATTGTGAGATCCTGATATCCCACATCAGTTAAGGAAGAAAAAGTTGTTGGGCTTATGAGTAAGTCCCTCGCTTTACATGGAATAAGACATTTTTCAAGGGGTACTAGGAGGAACAAAATCGTGAGGGTCAATGGGCTCAAAACAGATAATATTATGTCATGTGGAGGGTGGGGTGTTACAAGAGGCATCTAGAATCCGATATACTATGTAAGCAAGGCGTACCGAGGGATAGAGGTAAGGTAATCAAAACTTGAAAAGTTGGCCCTTGCACTTGTCACTGTCGCTAGACGTCTTCACTACTACTTTCAGAGCCACAATATTGTGGTTGTTACAGATCAACCGCTCAAAAGGATTTTGGGGAAGCCTGATGTCTCCGGCCGGTTACTCAAGTAGGCTGTCGAGTTAAGCGAGTTCGACGTATAGTATCAGTCAAGGTCAGCCATCAAAGCACAAGCACTCACAGATTTCGTGGCAGAGTCCACACCATCACAAGAGTCACGGGAGGAAGTACCAAGCGACCCTGCGCCCAACTACTTAGTCCACATAGCCTTTACCCGCCATGAGGTTGAAGGACATGAAAACTTGGTGGAGGACAGACAGCCTGAACACCCCCAAGATGCCGCTCACTTAGGTTGGGGAGCTGCCCACTATGCCTAGGGCACCGCCCACCCTTCCTAGAGTGCTGCCCTCTATGTCTGCATCGCATCCCACTCTCCAGGCGTCGCCCAGCAACCCCCAACCTCCTACGACACCATCAAAGCTGCCCTCATCACAGACAGCGTCGCCCATAGAGTCAGTCCCCGTTCCACCACTTACTATACTAGGTTAGAGACTCTACATAGATGGGTCTTCCACCAACGAGGGTGACGACACGGGATTAGTGTTGATCATCCCTCATGGCACACCGTTAAAGTATGATGTCTCCCTCAACTTTGCCATATCAAACAATCAAGCTGATAATGAGACCCTCATATATGGTTTGAAGTTGGCGTTGGAGATGAAGGCCCTCTACCTGACAACCTACTGTGACTCCTAGCTCATAGCCAACCAGGTAAAAGGTGATTTTGAAGCAAAGGAGGAGAGAATGCAATAATACCTCTCCGTGGTCCAAGCCCTACACCAAAAGTTCACCAGCTTCCAAATCAACCATGTGCCTCGAGAGGAAAACGCCATGGCAGACGCCCTTGCCAGTTTCGTGTCTACCAACATACTCATGGGCCCGGCGCTGATAGGTCACAAGTTCGAGCCTAGCACCTCCAAGACAGAGGAGGACAATATCAATTACGCATCCTAGGAGTCCAACTGGATGACTCTCATCCGAGCTTACCTGGAGAAGGGCACTCTTCCAGACAACCCATTGGAGGCTAGAAAGTTGAGAATAAGAGCATCCAGGTATGTCATCCTGCAAAATACCCTTTATAAGAAAAGTTATTCTCGCCTATTACTTCGTTGTCTCACCCACGAAGAAGCCAATTACGTCATGAGGGGATATGTGGGAATCACTCAAGAAGGTGTGCACTGTCCCACAAAGTAGTCAGGCAGGGATATTACTGGCCTTCCATGATCAGAGGCGCCTGAGAGTTTGTCAAAAAATGTGACAAGTGCCACAGATTTGCGACTATGCCCAAACAGCCACCCGAAGAGCTTACCACCATTCAGAGTCCATGTCCCTTCTTTATGTGGGCGATTGACATCCTAGGTCTCTTCCCTATGAGTCGAGGTCAATTCAAGTTCATAGTCATAGTCATCGACTACTTTATCAAATGGGCAGAAGCCGAGGTCCTAGCCAAAATAACAGATCAGAAGATAAAAGACTTCATATACAGAAGTCTAGTCTACCACTTTGGAATACATCATGTCATTGTGAGTGACAATGCCAAGAATTTTGATAACAAACTACTCAACAGTTTCTGTGTAGACCTCCATATCAAGTAGCCCCACTACAGCCTCCCCATCCACAAGCAAACGGACAAGCAGAATCACTGTTAGGACCATACTCCGCAATTTGAAAGCCAGACTAGAGAGTGCAAAATGACGATGGGTAGACGAACTCCCAAAAGTACTATAGGCTTACAAGACAACACCACAAGGCCCCATGGGTGAGACCCCTTTTTCCCTAGTCTATAGGACAAAGGCGGTCGTATCCGTCGAAATTGGGGTACATTCTCATAGGGTCCACCACCATGAACCTATCAACAATGAAGAAGGCTTCTGTATCAACCTCGACTTGGTAGAGGATGAGTGAGAGACAGTCATGCGCAGTAATGCAGAGTACAAGCGTCGCATGACCAAGTACTACAACTCAAGGGTGAAGTCTCGCTCCTTCTTACCCGGAGACCTAGTCCTTAAAAAGGTTATCCTGTCTACCAAAGACCCTCAGGCAGGAAAACTGAGACCCAACTGGGAGGGACCCTATATTGTCACAGAAGTTGCAAGACCGGGTACCTATAGAATCCAGAATTTTGAAGAAAAAATCCTAGCCCATCCATGGAACGCAAAGCAACTAAAGAAATACTACCAGTAGCTGGAGGGTAGTGAGCTATAAGTTGGTGGTCATTATTTAAGGCTATTTATTTTTTATTTTGGTCAATTTTCTTCAAATATTTACTTCAGATTATGAAATAAAATTTCTCAATATTTTTTCAAAAATTTGTGTTTCTTTTAAGCTCATGAAGTCTTTACAAAAGATAGAATTTGACCTATCAACAAAAAACGTGAATACAAAGACACCTCCTAATGACACACACTGCCTCCACTCCCATCATCGTTCACGTCCTCCTCCTCAGTTTCTAGAGCCTCATAAGGTACAAAGTGAGAAAAGTTATAACCAGGGAATGCTGTTGAAACCTTCCTCCTAAGCTTATTGTAGCCGTCAATGAAGGCACCCGCCTTGGACCTTTCAGTAGTATCCATCATCTTCTCCATCTCTAAGGAGTAAGCCTATGCCCTAGTAACTCTCTCAAGGGCTACTTGAAGGCCAGTAATATCCTAGGTCATCCAACTATGAAGATTTGAAGTAAGGCCAATAATGAATTTACCCGACCTCGAGGCAAAGCGATACCACCCCTGATGGGGAACGAGGTTCTTGAAGAGCAAATATATGGCCATGAATTCCTCGAATGGGGGAGGAACATCGGCACCGTATATCAGCTGCCACAATGCAAAGAATCCTAGTATTACTATCCACTCGTTTGGGGCCAATCTCCTGGAAACTTGTGGCAGGTGCCTCAACACTCGACGTATAGGCCCAAGTATCAGAAACCTTAGGCCTGCCTAAAAATGCCCTCATAAAAGACGATCTCTCCCGAAGAGTCGCAGCATGCTAGCTCGTTGCCCTTGGCACGACGGCATGTCACGGAAGGGGGAATGCGATATGAGGAAACTATAGCTGCAATATCCTCCTTGCAATGAAGGGAGCTAAGTATGGAGGCTACCTTAGAGCCATTGTCTCCACCGGTCCCCAGGCCTCCATCGGAGTCTCAAGCATTCTCTCGCACAGCTGAATGAACACAACAAAATAAAATTAAGCCAGTACTAATGAACGCCCATAATAGTAGAAGAATAAAAAAAATGAACGCCAGACAACGTACCTCGAGAGCTCATTCTATTCAGATCGTTGCCCGAGACGATTGAGGCGCCGCCTGGGGTACCTAAGGTGCCGCCCAACCCATGATAGACGTCGTCTGTCTCTGCTGAGACCCCTCCTAGTAGCTCTCTAGCACCTCGGGCACCTCCCACTTACTGCGAAGGTTGTTCAAGGTGTCTTTACCCATGCCTGATGTCATGCTAAAAAATCCAAAATGCCCCTCGCCAATTGTCGAAGCCCCAATAGCTTTACTGCGAGGAGAAGTGTTCGAGTTAGCACACCCGAGAGGGGGTCGCCTAAGACCCTAGCGTCGTCCAGGCCCTGGACGTCTCCCATAAGGAGGGACCCACCTGCCTCTTCTTTCTCTCTATCTCGCCCAACCTCGGCAGCACAGCTGGTGCACAAACGGCCAAAAAGCTCTCCTGATCCCATGGACCCAACACCAAAATGGTCGAAGCCCCCACCTGACTCAGTAGACCCGACGTCGCCCATCTGGCCACTGGCGTCGCCCGACCTCTGGTCCAGCTCTCTTGAGCTCTTCCTTGCCTCATTAGTGATACTCACCTTCTTTGAACTCCTCGTCTCCATGGTTTTATTTTGCTTTAGAAGAAAAAGGACTAAAGGAGAGAAATGGGTGAGGAACAATAACCTCTTGAAGAGACCTTTAAATAGAAGAAGAATGGTTTCTTGAGGAAGTCTTGTTGAACTAGCTTCTTAGAGAAGCTTGTTGAAGTAGCTTCTTGGAGAAGCTTGATTGAATAGCTTCTTGGAGAAGCTTGGAGGGATAGCTTCTAAGAGAAACCTCCATAAATAAGAAATGAAAAATGAGGAGGAAGAGACTAGGGACCCCTATTTATAGACGAAGATCCGACAAGAGCAATGCAAAAAAAAAAAAATCTGATATCAGTGAACTTAACAGTCCCTAACGATGAAAAAGCACCATGGGAAGCAAAAAAACTCATGCTCTCTCAAGAGAAGAAGAAGCACGTGACCTTAAACCCCTCCTATCACAAAAATTCGGAGGCTTGGGGCATGGGGGCAAATGATAAGCCCAAAATTAACTTGGTTAAGCTCAATAAATCAAAGAGGCCCAAGTAAAGTAAAAAAGCGACCCATGTCCAACAAGTCAAGAGGGACCAAGTCACCAGCGCCCAAAGGAGCAGTCCAAGGGGGCGCTGCCCATGGGGACCTCTGGCTCTCCTTTGTTCCATGCCCTCTCTTCCTCAGCACCACCTCACCTTGCCAATCCAACCCAACTCAGGATCTAGGAAAGCCGAAGAAAAGGAACACATGGGAGACAATATCGGGATACGCATTCATAGAGATCTAATCCTACCTTAACTGTACTTACCAAAAAAGTTGTAACCGTCTCACCAAACCTATATAATGTAAGCTCTCTTCACAAGGAGGGACACCTTTGAGATCACCTTAAGACCTCGACATCTCACACACATCTCTATACCTCCCTAGTTTCTCTCTCCTAAAGCGTTGTAATTCCCCCAGAGTGTATTCTCCCGGTGACTTTTATTCATCAATAAAGATCTATAGCCACCGCTGTCGTTCTCTAGAGTGGAGTAGGTCACCCGGACCGAACCACTACAAATCTTTGTGTTTGCTCTTATTTCCTGTTTTTGCCATTGATTATCTATTTATTGTTCATTAATTGCACTCTTACATATACTCGACGGTTGATCTTGCACAATATCAATTTGTGCATCATTAGGGGTGTACAATGATTTTTTAAAAATCAAAGGGAATGTCAATAAATATGACTTAAATCTAAGGAGTGTCGGTAAAATTTACCCTATTTTTTATTTATGTTTTACCCCACTAAAATAGAATCTTGGCTCCACTCCTCCTTTCGAGATGTAGTTGATGAATGACTATGGTCGTACTAAAGGTTCTTGGATTAAAGAATTAATAGTGGGACCTCTTTCAAGGGTTGAAAGACCATTGGGGTTTTGGTAGAATGGGGATATAGTCTTTGGACGTCGGATGATATATGGCGAGGTTGAGTTCTTGTATGCCCTAAACACAAAAGAAGTCAAAGATATCCGTAGTCATGGGGCTATTTTTATATCTTTCCTTAGAAAGAAACTCTGGTTCTTGTGAGAGGAGGAATAATGTGTAGGCAATTTCTTGCACAATAGTGAGATAAAAACATTCTGATCGTTTCTCGTACGATTCTCTCAGGTTGGGGAATGGAAAAAACCTCTCTCTCATAGAAAAATGTTAGAAGGGATGCTGAAAGGGTTTCCGTTGATTCCCCTTCAATATTAAAGTTAGTTTTTCAGGAGGGAAGAAGACACAATGTATTATGCAGGGTTCTGAGTGCATACTATTCTCCCTTGTCTAAGACCTCTATTTATACATTCTTGGTAGATGAACATGGTTATTAAGAACATCCAGGTAGCCCCCTTTGGCGAGGGCACCTAATTGGCTCACACTTGGGACAACAAGAATGTTTCTTTGATCTAATCAGGAAGATAGACATCGAGCAGAGTGTTTGCTTTACCACGATCCTTTATTTCTTGCATGCACGCTTATCTGATGCATGTTAATGGCATTAATCCATTGGCAACTAAACTCACGCAAATCATTAAAATTCACAACGAGCATTTACTGTGAAACTAGGCGCCTAATGCCACGCTCTATGCAACTTACCACACCAAGAACTTATTACTTTCCCACTCTGCTCCTCCCCCCTCCCCCGAGGAGCATTTAGTATTTCTCAGTCGCTTGTTGCATGTTAATTAGGGGCATTTATTATGCTTTCAAAGGTATCTCTCATGATTGGCTATAATGTACCATCCTACCTGGCCTAAACACTTGGGATGGTGGGCCCATGCCTACTGATAGCCAGGGACAAATATTCAAAAGACATTTCTTTGTTTACTCCCGGGTGTGCACTCCCACCAATGCAGGATTACTCATTGATAACGACCTTCCGTTACACTGACTAACATGGTCGGCACAGAAGGTCAATCACTCCTAAACCACTTGGTCTCTTTCGTGCCGACGTCATAGTCTTCTCGACGCCAATGTTCTTTGGTTTAGACAATGCAGATTCTTTATTGGTGTTTATGATGATGCCGAGGAAGTTCTAATACTCATTGATTTTCACAAGGGTGCTGAGGAAACTCTTTCTCCTAAGATCATCCTCCAGCCTGAGTTATCATTACTTCTTCGGTCGTTGGCTGAGTACGCCAATTGTCTGCTTCTGATTGGTCTGACATGCCACGTCCCGTCAAGTTTCCCCAACGTTTGATTTTAGTATGGCAGAGAACACACGTCGTGCAAATGTGAAAGGCTTCCTTATGATAGTTTTTTGGAAACTATTGTGTTGCAGTCCTATCATCGATTTTGAATCCAAAGTTTAATGGCACCTCTTTGTGTTCTGTGCACAATCATAACCTTTTCTTTTGTAAGCAGACATTCTCTCACCGGTTTCCATTTACTCGAACTTTCAAAACTTGCTACCTTAAGCTTTTTGCGTTTTTGTGCATAGCCATACCCTCTTTTTCCTTGTAAGGATAACATGTCGGTCAATTTTCTGGTGTTTCAAGATCTTCGAGTTGGCCCTGAGTCATTGCCAGTGAATCTAGAAGTTCTCTTCATTGTTTTTTTGTTTTAGGCATTTGTCCTTTTTGTTCTCCTCCCATCTTCATTTTTGTCTCCCTTTGTGCCCTTCATTGCTAGAGCCCCCTATGGGTAGGATCCGTAGAACCGCCGTCCTTGGCGATAATAGGCCTTGAGAGTCTAGGAAATATTAGGTGAAGGGACTCAATAGATAGGCAACTTCAAGACCCATTACTCGATTCCCTTCGGCATTACTGAGTCTGAATTTAACCCCCTTCTTCATAGTTATTCTATAGGCTTGGTTGAATCGATGCCCTTCTATATCAAGGCCATCGTTGAAGCGAAAATCAAATTCCCTTTCATACCCTTTTTCTCCGTTTCTTGATGCACTTCCGACTATTCCCTGGTCAATGTTGTCCCAACACGTTAAGAATCATCGTGGGGGTCGTAGCGTTGATTGCTCAGATTTTGAGTTGTAGCTTTGAACCAAATTTCTCATTCAATTTTAATATCCAAAACACTTCAATTTCAAGCTCAACCTCCAAACCACCATTCTTATGTCTCAATGTAGCCAACAAACCAGCAAGACCTCCACCAGTCACAATACCCTTTGAATTTGGAAGCTTCCTCCATGGCCACACCACTGTTAATGAAAAGTTGTCCTAACTATCACACAAACAGATGTTCACTGTACTCCAAAAGCCAAGACTAAGCCCACAAACTCATGATTACAATATTCCAAAATCTAACACATAAACTCATAAATCTTCACTAGTGATGGCCAGCGACCGGAGTTGGGGGGGTAGGTGGCTGCCGGAGCTGGGGTGGGCTGATTTTTATCTCATTAATTAAAAATGAATTGACATATGAATATTAAAGTATTTTTGTCAATATAGTTGACAACAGTGCTTATTAGTCCCAAATTATATGAATTATGTGATTATTTTTAAATGATAAGGGGTGAAATGTTTGAAGGTCAAACCACTTGGGCCAAAAGAAATTTGCACAAAGAATTTTCATTACACATTAGACCACCACAAATAAAATAATAACCAACGAAGAAATAATCAATACGAAATGCCTCACTCTTTCCCTAGCAACGAAATGGTCCATCCTATACTCTAATAAAATACATTAATAATCCCTAATATACTCAATTTGTATCATGTCGATCAGGGACAGAGTTAGGATTTCGCAATAGAGAGGTAAAGTATAACTAGAAAAAATTTCACTGATTTATACCAAAACATTTCTAAACATGAAAAAATATTTTAGTACTATTAAAATAGTGAAATTAGTTTCCATTTAAGTTAAACAAAATATGAATAAAAAATTGTAAAATAACCTATGTTTAGTACATTCTAACTCAATTACATGCTAAAGTAAAATATGATGTTATTTTAAATCTTAAAATTCATTTATAAAGTATTGATTATAAACTAAATTTTTATTAATTTTTTTCACCGTACACAATTCAATTATCCAGGATAAATCATTATTCATTTTATGTTGCAAAACCTAGTTGAAATCATTATTTATTTTGTTGATTTACTCAACCCATAAAATAACACATTGATTTTTGGAGGAGGGCAATGGTCTACTAACTTACTAAAAATTAAAAATTCACGGGGACAATTGTAACTATTTACAAAAATCAAGGGGGTAAGTGTATTAAAATAGTCAAACTATCATCATTTAGTAATGCATATTGAAGGGGCATAAAAATATGCCACGTGTAAACGGTCACGCAAGGGTCACGTGAAGGGTTAAGCCCTGCAGAGCCCGAGGTGGATTGATCAATTCGGCTGCAAAGCCGAGCAGAAGCTACTCAGTAAGGGAGATAATAATCGAACGGCATGATCGAAGCCTACATTCAAGGGATCTGATTGTACCCATCTAAGCTATAATCAAGGGAGAGTTCGGGAAATCTGGAAGAGCCCTAGCAAATAATGTCGAATCTTAGGGGGATGGGTAATCATCTCTAGAACGATAAGGTTGTTGGAGACTGCACGGGATAATTCCTGCAATCGATTTAGGGCAGCGATCGTGTGACTAGTGAACCCTGAAACAATCACAACGTTAGGAAAAGGGGGCCAGGCGTCTGCCTGGCTTATCCCCTCCGAAGCTTAAGTCAATAAGGATGGGAGGATCAAGCTCAATTCAGTGTGTTTACTGGTTCGATTTCGCGTACCTTTATTCATTTTTCTGAAGGGTATTTACACCTGGACTTAAAATGATTGCTTTAACACGGAGGTCATCTCAGCATTTAATGCACTTCGTATTTGTCCACACGTAATGATTGATTCTTACCTGGATTCACGTGTCATTAATGCTTGGAGGATGGGACTAGCCCTCGGAGCCACGCCAAGAACCCCCTGCTACCTCCGAGTACTTGAGTGCCTATGAACGGCATCTGACACCTACTTCATAGCAGTCGGCGTCTAGGGGGCTATCACCCCTAGTTCTATGCTCAGCATCTCAGCCATTAATGCACCCACTCATGGTTGTCAGTTTAAGTCTTCGAGGGTGCATAGGTTCATTAAATGCCCTGTCTGAGTCACTCATATCTCCATAAATGTCGAGTCACGTCGTATTAATTGCTTGTCAGAGGTTATACTCGGCTTTACAAAAATATCTCTTCTCGACTTTCAATACTCGGCTTTACTACCCTCCTCGGCTTCAATACTTGGCTTTTCATCATCCACACATGTACACTTGTTGCCTTGGGGGCTGCCAAGCCACCTTGAGTCCCTCCAACTGCCCCCCAGCCTCCACTTTTTTTGCTGCGTGGGACAGGTGGCACAAGAGGAGTGGAGGCTTACCGAAATGCCTATTTAAAGAAGGACGGTTACTTGCAAGTCTTGAGCCGCCCTTTTCAAATCCTCTAATGATGAGTGTCTTCTCGATTTTCGCTCTCTCATCTGCCTATAAATAGGAGAAATCTTGATCATTTGAGAACTTTACAACTTCGAATTTCCTTCAAACAATTAGCTCCCGAGCGCAACCACTTCCTCCCCCGAGAACTCCTCCGCGAAGAACACCATGTGTAAGTATTCTCCATTCCATTTTCCACTCCTCTCCTTCTTATATTGTCTTTACTCATGGCCAGAAACCGCAGAAGTGAGGTGAGGGACTCTCCACCACCCAAAACCCATAAGTTAAAGAAGATCGTAGTGAACGAGGGGTAACATAGGCGCTTTTAGGGCCAAATACCAGATCCCTGACCATGTATTCACCTTACCTTTTCACCCCACATGTCACAGTAGGGACCAAAGATGTGTAGAAATGATGCCTTTTTACACCAAGGCTATCATGGAAGGGGGGTTGACCTTCCCTCTCACTCTCCTCGTGTTGAAGTTGTTAATGCAGCTACAGTTGTTTTCCCTTCAATGTGGGGTGAAATTTTTTAGGATAGTCATGGGTGTAATCGCCCTTAATGCTCAGCTTGGGGTAGACTTAGGGGTAGATGAGATTTTATTCTGCTACGCCCTAAGGCTAGTCGTCGGGGGAAGGTATTACCTCAAAGTCCGGGACCCCTCAATGTACCTAGTCACGCACATACCAGACTTAGACAATGGGTACTTTGACGATCTGATCATGCTCGAAGGAAGCTAGGAGAAAGGGATAGGGCCCGAGTATGACAGATTGTACTGCCCCAAAGTGCCGAGAGATGAAGGTGTGTTGTGCACAAACTGAAATTTGCTCGGCATACTATAGTCTCTGTTTCTAACCTTATCTCCTATTCTTGCAGAAGGATAACGATGCGACTCTGCTCAACCTTTGAGGTTACAAGTTAGATTTGACAACCTGTTGAAAGTTTGGTCTTCCAACCCATCTGAAGAGTACGCCCGAGCAGCTCATGTCCTACTCGGCTACACTCCTACTAATAGCCGGTTCTCTCATATACCTCTACCATTCAACCCTTCACGGTGGGAGGACTTTCCTTCATCAGAGGAAGACACCGAGAGAAACCTACCTCCATCCATACCTTCTCCAGTAGAAGATATGTTCAACCTTCCACCTCTCTCCGCTGCTAACATGGAAGCCGCCACTGCTCGGCGAAGAAACAGGTTCTCGGGGTTGGGAGAGTCCCTGAGCACGGGTCCTATTATCCCCTCACCATCTTTACCACGCGTGGATGCGCCCCCTCCCCCTCTGCGTCATCAAATATCTGGGCGGACCACTATCCCTTCAGGGGGTTTACCTCTAACTCCTCCAGCCTCTCTCCCTGAAATTTAGCAAAGGAGAAAAAGACCTCGGGACCCCGAGGTGTAGGAGGAGAGCCGACCCACGAAGGAGCGTCAGCAAAAACAACGCCACGACATCCCCAGACCGTCTACGTCAGCAGAATAGGTGGCTCAGGCCGAGACCCGACGGGGATGACCTATTTTGGAGGCGGACTCCATCCTACAAGATCAGGAGGTGGCATTAGCCGTGGTGGGGACTCTTCAGTTCACCGCTGATATGAGGGTCCACGAGGGCCGGACCGATAATCGGCTCCTCCTGAGCGCTCTTCAGAGCAACCTGGTAGTAAGTGTTGTCCTTTCAATTCTGCTCCACTTTCTCAACGTTTACATAACCACTTTTTATCTTTCTTTTTAGGTCTGTCAGTAGATGGGGATCATCATTGATTGCATTTGGAAGCATAAGCAGGCGACGAGGAATGCCGACCGAGCATTGAAGGCCAAGGACGAGTTCATAAAGGGGGTGGAGGCGACTCTCGCCAACCAGACCAAGCACATCGTCGAGCTCATTCGTCAGCACGACGTCGTGGACGCTGAACTACAAAAGGCGAAGGCGAGTGAGGCGGAGGCAGTCAAGAAGGTCGAGGAGTATGAGCTCCGAGTCTCGATGGTCGACACCAAACTCTAGGAGCCTGAGAGCATCATCAATGACCTAACCGCCCGGGTGGACGTCCTGACGACGGAGAAGGCAGGGGAGGAGCAGAGGCTAGAAACTGAATGCCGTCGGGTTTGGCTAGAGACCCAAGACTAGATGGTTCCCGCCTTCGAAGAAGCCAAGGCCAAAGCTTACCGGGACAGCTATGTGGCATCCTTACAAGCCGCCCTAGTGGACCTGGCCGACGAACTCTTTAAGAGGCACAACACTCAAGAGGGGACAGACGCCGAGGTCTTTCCTGAAGTGCAACCAAATGCCGGGGCAGGTGAAACGACCGAGGGGACCAGTGCAGCCATTACCGTCAGTGATGGTTCACATAGTCTCTCCCTCGTCATCGTTGGTCGAGACCCCGACCTGCCCCTTCGCCAGTTGAAGACCTCACCACGCATGAGGCGAGGTGAACTCGGCAAAGAGCTTCCTGCTTTTCTTCACTTTTCCTTTTGATATGTATGCTATTGGGGACGCAAAGTCCCATTTGAATTTGTAATGAAACCTCTCGTTATTTTGCTAGTCTTGAAATGTGAATGCAACTTATCTTCACGCCGTCATTTCTTCCTTACATGTGTTCTTACGTCTTTTCTCTTGTAATTTTTGTCTAATCACAAACCCCATCGCTTGGGAAGAGAAATCTGAGGCAGTAAGGCTTCACGTCGGAATCATGTGTCAATCCCGCCTACCCCGAGGTTATACCCCTCCGGGCCGAGACACTTACTGTTAATTTGATTAAGTGTAGGGGATTTGACCCACCAAATTAGCGTTCTGAGATCCTTTGGAACGACTCAACAATCCTTTCTATGAATGCGGTGCAATTGCCATGCCATGGGTGGGAGGTAAGCAAACCCTTTAACTGGTGATCTTCATTACGCTGTCACCAACCTCTTTCCGGGGTACGACCCTAACGTCCGAGAGCTCATTTCGTGCCGCTTAGTAAAGTATCCCCATTTTCATCCAAGTGATAGATGAGCGCTTGCTTTGCAGGGTCATTCCCACCCAGCTGCGCACGGGGGTTTCTCGGATCTTATCTCTGAGGCCATTCCCTCGCTGGGAGGTGTTCTCGTGTCTTCTTCGGAGGGAGTGGGTACATTTTCTCTAAGGCCACCCCCTGGGGACCGTGTCTATAGAGTCCGAGAGCTCATCTCGTGCTGGTATTTTGAGAGTGTTACTATAAGGTTGGAGTCTTACACCCCTCGGACCTGTGCTCGTAGCTATCGAGAACTCGTCTCGTGCTGATTGAAAGCCTGGCTCTATGGGTGGTCTTACACCCCACGGGACAGTGCCCTTAGCGACCGAGAGCTCGTCTCATGCTGATTTTGAGGGAAGCGCTCCATGGGAGGAGTCTTACACCCCTCGGAACTATGTCCCTAGTGACTGAGAACTCGTCTCGTGCTGTTTTTGAGAGCGCTAGGCAAACAAAAAAGAAAACAGAACCCGGATTAACAAAAATATCTTTTCAGGTTTAATACATTCCAAGGTCGGATTACATCATTGCCATCCATATCCTGCAGCCTGTATGCACTGGTGCCTCCCACAACGATTATTTTGTAAGGACCTTCCCAATTGGGACCGAGCTTCTCTTCGGCGGGCTCTCGAGCTGCGCCAATAACCCTTCTTAGCACTAAGTCTCCTACTTTGAAGTCCCTGGTCCGAACATTCCTTTGATGCCGCCTTGATAGTTCCCCTTGGTACTTGGCCAGCTTAATGGACGCCAGTTCTCTCCTCTATTTGGCTAAGTCGAGATCTTTCGCAAGCATCTGGTCATTGTTTCCTAAATCAAACGCTTGGCTCTGGATTGTCGGGAGCCCTACCTTCAATGGGATGACGGTCTTTATACCATACGTTAAGGTGAACGGTGTCTCCTCTGTTGAAGTTCTCGGCGTGGTTTTGTAGGCCCATAGCACGTTGAGCAGTTCCTCGGTCCACTTTCCTTTTGCTTTCTCAAGCCTCTTCTTGATCCCGGCCAACACAGTCTTGTTGGATACCTCTGCTTGCCCATTACTCAAGGGATAGGCTGGGGTGGAATAATAATTGCGTGTTCCAAACCCTGAGCAAAATTCTCTGAAAGGACCACTATTGAACTGAGTGTCATTGTCCGAGACGATCGCCCTAGGAATTCCGAATCGAGTGATTATGTTCTGCCATACGATTTTCTTTGTCTCGGTATCGCGGATACGGCTTAGGGGCTCGGCCTCAATCCATTTGGTGAAATAACCTATAGCCACCAACAAAAATCTCTTGCCCAAGGGGACCTTTGGCAGCGGCCCCACAATATCCATTCCCCATTGAGAGAAAGGCCATGGGCTAGTCAACAACTTCAGGTCTCCTGCCGGCTGCTTGGTGATCGGAGGGAATTTCTGACACTTCTCGCACTTCTGAACGTATTTTTTTGCATATTTCTGCATGTAGGGCCACCAATATCCTTGTGTCATTGCTTGATGCGGAAGGGATCTACCTCCCGTGTGAAGTTCTACTTTGTCCTTGGGGACACAAAGCAAATGGGGTCCCGAAAAGGATTTCATGTACAGTTTCTGGTCAGTGGATATCCAGAACCTGGGAGCTTTCAACCTGATCTTCCTTGCTTCCTTGGCATCCTTGGGGAGCATGCCTTCCTTCAGATATGCAATAATAGGTTTCATCCAGCCCGAAGGAGTTGACAGCGTCTGTATCGGTAACACTTGCTCGCTACCTGCTTCTTCGATGCTCGACTTTTCTCGGTTTTCAACAATGATACGCTGGGTTATCTCAGAGGCAAACTCCAAGGCTAGGCAAGCTAAAGCATCAGCATGGTTGTTTTGATCCCTAGAAATCTGGAAAACTTCTACCTTTTCTAATCTCTCCATCTTCGATTTCGCCTTTTGGTAGTACGCCTTCATCCTAGCATCCCAAACCTCAAAATCACCATTGATCTGGTTAACCACTAGCTGGGAGTCACAGAAAACATGTAGGTGTCGGACCCCAACCGAATAGGCAACATCGAGCCCCGCCAACAGTGCCTCGTACTCGGCTTCATTATTGGGCGCTTTGAATCCCAATCTGATAGCTTGCTCTATTGTGAATCCTTCTGAATTAGCCAGCACTATCCCTACTCCTGCCCCCTTGCGTTCAAGGACCCATCGACATGAAGACCCCAGACCCCGTTACAAGTGTCAATCTTCGGTGTGGGCTTGGACGCAGAGAACTCGACAATGAAATTAGCAAGGACTTGTCCCTTAATCGAAGTGTGAAGTTTGTACCTTATCTCGAATTCTCCAAGTTCTATAGCCCACTTGGCAATTCTTCCTGATAAACTGGCTCTTTGAAGGATGGGCCTGAGATGGCGATCAGTCAATACTTCTATAGCATGTTCTTGGAAGTAGTGTCTAAGTTTTCTCGCAGAGATAACCAAGGCCAGGGCTAATTTCTCCATCGGTAAGTATCTTGTTTCAGCATCAAGTAGGGACTTGCTCATGAAATAGATGGGTCTCTGCGTTCCTTCGTACTCCCTTACTAGAGCGCCACTGACAGCTTCCTCTGAGACGAACAAGTATAGGTAGAGTGTCTCCCCTGCTATTGGCACGAACAAAGTCGGAGGACGCTTCAGATATTCCTTAATCCCTTCGAGCGCTAGGTCGTAGTCTTTGTCCCAGACACCATTTGCCGCCCCCTATGCTTGGAAAAAAATGATTTGCACCTATCAGAGGACTTTGAAATAAATCGGTTGAGGGCGGCAAGCATACCAGTTAACTTCTGGACATCTTTCATGGTCCTCGACGCATGAACGTTTTGGACCGCCTGAATTTGCTCGGGATTGGCCTCAATGCCCCTATGTGTTACCAAGTATCCCAAAAACTTCTCTGAGCTTACCCTGAAGGCACATTTCGTGGCATTAAGCTTCAGACCATAGTGCCGGATTATGGAGAATGCGGCGCCAAGGTCATTGATATGATCGGTGTCTTCCCTACTTTTAACCAGCATATCATCAATGTACACCTCCATAGTTACACAGAGTAAGGGTTTGAACATCTTATTCATCAAGCGCTGGTAAGTAGTCTCTACATTTTTTAATCCAAATGGCATTCTTGTGTAACAGTATATTCCTCGGGGCGTCATGAAAGCCGTTTTCTCTTGGTCAGACTCCTCCAATGGGATTTGATGATAGCCTGCCCGAGCATCCATGAAGGTTATGCGTTTGTGATCCGTAGTTGCATCCACCAGTTGATCAACTTTAGGAAGCGAGTATCCATCCTTGGGACATGCCTTGTTCAAATCAGTGAAGTCCAAGTAAACTCGCCACTTTCCCTCTTTGTAAACTCCATCCTTGGGACATGCCTTGTTCAAATGGGAGGAGATTTGCTCTTCGTCGTCCCCCCTGGGCTGCAGATTCTGGCGTAGGCCGTTGAGGGCGCACTCGGGGGTCTCTCTCTTACCTCGGCCCTCTGGCGGTGGACTCTGCTTGAGACTCCGTAGCCACGGTGTTCCGAGGAATCTCCTGGCGGAGGTCTCATCGTGAGAGACCTGTTTGGTGGCGATCTTCTCAGGACCCTTCAGCATGTGCGTGCTTTCCCCAGCCATGTGGATTGTGTCTATCAGCTGAACGCCCGCGTCGATTTCTCTCGGGGGCCTCCGGCTCTGCTCTCCTGGACTCCACTCGGCCAGAACTTCGGCCTCCCGTTCCTCGAGTACGCCAACTCGCATTCACTGACTGCTTGAACTCTTCGAGCCTACGCCTCACCTTAGCGTTGTCTTTCTCGAGCTTCTTGATACGTTTCTCCATACGTCGCTCCATCATTTCCACGATGTCACGAGCTGAGGGGCCTTGCCCCCTGGTCCTAATTCTGTAACCACTGGGAGGTGGGTAGCCTCAACGTTCTTTATGTGTAAACCCCGTACCCCATCATCTTGGGATCATGTGTTCACCATACTGTTACCGCTGCAAGGAGATGGTTGTTTATTCCCACAGACGGCACCAAATTGCACGAGATAATTCCTGTAATCGATTTGGAACAGCGATCGTGTGACTAGTGAACCCTGAAACAATCACAAGGTTAGGAAAAGGGGGCCAAGCGTCGGCCCGACTTATCCCCTCCGAAGCTTAAGTCAGTAAAGATGGGAGGATCAAGCTCAATTCAGTGTGTTTACTGGTTTGATTTCGCGTACCTTTGTTCATTTTTCTAAAAGGTATTTATACCTGGACTTGAAATGATTGCTCTGACACGGAGGTCATATTAGCATTTAATGCCCTTCGCATTTGCTCACACGTAATGATTGATTCTTACCTGGATTTCCGTGTCATTAATGCTCGGAGGATGGGACCAGCCCTTGGGGCCACGCCGAGAACCCCCTGCTACCTTCAAGTACTTGAGTGCCTATGAACGGCGTCTGATACCTACTTCATAGCAGTCGGCGTCTAGGGAGCTATCACCCCTAGTTCTGTGCTCTACATCTCAGCCATTAATGCACCCACTCATGGTTGTCAGTTTAGGTCTTCGAGGGTGTAGAGGTTCATTAAATGTCATGTCTGAGTCACTCATATCTCCATAAATGTCGGGTCACGTCGCATTAATTACTTGTCAGAAGTTGTACTCGACTTTACGAGAACATCTCTCCTCGGCTTTCAATACTCAGCTTCACTACTCTCCTCGACTTCAATACTTGGCTTTTCATCATCCACATTTCAGTCGAGTTCGATCAAACAACTACCCTCCTCGGCTTCAATACTGCCAAGCCGCCTTGAGTCCCTCTAGAGACTATATAAACTAGGGAAGGAAAGTAGTCAAGGTACGCAATATCCTTCTAATACACAGTTCAACTCATTCTTTTTGTTTATTGACTTAAGCTTTGGAGTTTATTCGATCAAAACACTTCGATCTTTGATAATTTGTTTGTTTTGCAGGGATCTTGATCTTATGAAGAAATATCACAGCTCTCTTACACATATATAGAATGATTCAAAAACTCAATGGGGCCAAGTGCCCCCCTCCTCCCTATGGGGCTCCCCCTTGATATCGATGCTCATTCTTTTATTTTTTTGTCACTTTAAAACTTAATATTTTCAATTAATATTATGTTTATCCAATCAAAAAGTTTAATTTAAATTGTGCTTCTCACAAATTGAAAAAATGAGTGCTAAAAATACACAAATTATAAAACTCAGCAACCAAAAGCGAAAAAAAAAAAAAGAAATTAGGGTTAATGTGACACAAATTAAAAAAGCATATGACTAAAGTGATCTCTCAACTGTAGTCACGTAAGATGCATGTGACCGCTTTCATTAGGCAATTCAAGTTATCGTTTGCAATTAGACTCAAGTGACACAAAACACATATTTGATGATTTATTACTATTTTTTTTGTTTAAGGAATTCAACGTGTAATTGGTGTGTTGTTTGAATACGTGGTACATAGTGGACCTCGCTTTGTGGACTGAAGGCCAATTAACAATTTAAAGATTTGGTATGGAAAGAAGTTTCGCAGATAACACCAAGGACAGCCAGAGGTGCTACCATTATCGTTCAAAGACATCATTTTCCTCCTATCTCCACCTCTAAAAGTGCAGTCCGTAGGACTACCATATAAGCTTGCACAAACCAACATCAACCGCACTTTTGCCTAGGAGGCGCAAGTCGGGAATCATTGTCAAATATTGGAATGATAATACACATTTCATTCTATTCTCAAGTTTATTTCATTCTAATGTCCATTTTATTCCTACTTAAAGACATTATTGTGTACCAAATGCAACGTTAATTGTAAATAAGATTCTCATTCATAAGTCCTAGATTACCATGTTTAAAGAGTCAATTATTCAGTAATCTAATTCAGGAGTAAGATTACTATCATAATTTATTTCCAAATAATGATATGTAGCCTAAACCCATGGTCAATTGTGTTAATCTCATACCTATATTGATTGGGAATTTTATAAAATAAAAAATAAAAATCCCAAAATGAAATTCCTTCCTAAAACTAACTTCATTTCAAATATTAAATTTTTCTCTCAAAATCCATCTCTTTTCTAAAATTAAATTATTTCCAAAAATAATTTAGTAATGATATTAATTCTCACACTAGATTACTAACAATAATCAAACACTAACTATGAGAGAATTACTATGGTAATTGAAATTCAGGTATCTCATTACTAGGAATGAGGTACACATTTCAATTAAGATTACTATCATCCAAACGTGCCCTAAAATTCGTCCGTGGAGACATAATAATCCTCATTTTGTCTCCTTTTTCTAGTGGTTGACCTGCCTACTCAACACTCCAAAGAACAGAATATTTCTCAAACTAACATCTTTGCCATTAGCTTCATTTGTAGAAGACCTGAAATGGTGACTAGCTTGATTGTGGTCATTTTTCTGGGATCTTGCTTTCTAGCACCATACACAAGTTCTCTCAATCTGCCCTGCGATTCTGATGACTTAAGAGCACTGGAAGGTTTTTTAGAAGGCTTGGAATATCAGATTGATGGTTGGAGCAAGGACTCTTCTGATTGTTGTTCTTGGGAAGGTGTAAGTTGTGAGTCTCCAACACCGGTTGGGGATGATGCTAGCTTTTCATTAAGGGTAGTGAGCATAGAGCTTGGAAATAAACGATTGCAAGGTACTCTTTCCAAGTCCTTGGCTGGTTTGATTCAGGTGAGAACTCTCAATCTTTCTCATAATTACTTTAGGAGCTCTCTTCCAATAGAGCTGTTTCAACTGGAGAATTTGGAGGTCCTTGACTTGAGCTCTAATGGTTTATCGGGAGTGTTACCCATGGAGATCAACCTACCTTCTCTCAGGTACCTCGATATGTCTCGAAATTTGTTAAACGGTTCGATCAACGGGCGTATCTGTGAAACTGCAAAAGGATTACAAGTTTTGGATCTCTCCATGAATTATTTCACTGGAGAAATTCCAGCAACTTCTGGGAATTGCAGACTCCTGGAAAATCTTTCTCTCAGTTTCAATCTTCTTACAGGGAACTTGCCTGAAGATCTCTTTCGTTTCCCAAGGTTGAGCCAATTAAATCTTCAGAATAATGACATTTCTGGGCCTCTTGGTCTTGATTTTGGTAATCTCTCAACTCTTATCAAAGTGGATATCTCTCAGAATAGATTTTCAGGAATTCTCCCAGATGTTTTCCAAAACCTTAGAAAACTTGAAGAATTTTACGCCGGTTCAAACAGATTTACTGGTCAGTTGCCAGCTTCGCTATCCAACTCACCCACCATTTCCGTGCTCAACCTTAGCAATAATTCTCTCAACGGCCAGATTGTTCTCAATTGCTCTGCTATGGTTGGTTTGATCAGCCTTGGTCTTAGTTCTAATAGATTCAATGGTCCCATTCCTGATAACCTCGCGAACTGTCCACGGTTAAGAAGCTTACATCTTGCGCAGAACAAACTTCGCGGCCAATTACCCGAAAGCTTTAAGAACCTCAAGTCTCTGTCTCGCCTAACGCTCTATAAAACAGGACTACACAATTTATCAGCAGCGCTAGAGATCCTACAATACTGCAGGAACTTGACCATTTTAGTTCTTACCTCAAACTTTCATAATGAAGTAATCCCTGTTGATTTCAACCTGCAATTCAATAAGCTGAACACTCTTGTAATAGCAAATTGCCAGCTGACTGGTTCGGTCCCGGCCTGGTTGAGTGGTTGCACCAAGCTACAGCTCTTGGATCTATCGTGGAATCGTTTAAGTGGAAAAATTCCAGATTTGTTTGGCAAGTTAAAATTTCTTTTCTACTTGGATTTGTCAAACAACTCACTGTCTGGGGAGATCCCAGCAGGCTTGACTAAGCTACAAAGCCTTACTTTTAGGAACTTGTCATCAGATTCATCTCAAGATTTCACATTCTTCTTCAAGATAAACCAAACTGGACGTGGATTGCAGTACAATCAGATTTGGAGCTTTCCACCGTCTTTACACCTGAGCTCCAATTTGCTCACTGGTCCGATCTTGCCAGAGTTGGGAAATTTGAAGTTGCTTCATGTGTTGGATCTTAAGAATAACAGTCTATCAGGATATATTCCGAGTACTTTGTCTAAGATGAGGAACTTGGAGACATTGGATTTGTCCCACAACAATCTCTGCGGAACCATACCGCCTTCATTGACATATCTCAGCTTTCTTTCGAAATTCAGCGTTGCTTTTAATCAATTATCTGGAGTAATCCCTTCTGGAGGCCAGTTTCTCACATTTCCTGATTCAAGCTTTGAAGGGAACAAGGGTCTTTGTGGACCTCCGTCATTACCATGTTCATCTGCTTCCCAAGAAGATCCTAAAATAACTCTTGGAAAATCACCAGAAGGAGCTTGGGAGTCAATTATGGGAGTGCCATTTGGATTTGGAGCTATTGTAGGCTTTATTACCGTCGTCACAATCAGCTTCATGTGTGGTTGGTTACTTCCTCAGGCAGAGAGAAGAAATCGCAGAACTGGAGGTAACTAGCTGTTGCTGTTAATTAGATGAAGGCATTAGCATCTAAGCTCAAAATTCTCAAACTTACCGCAAGTAAAAACAGAATAAAAAAAAAAAGGTCCTCTTTTAGTTGGGGCAATATTTGAATTTTATAGTCTACTTCAATTCAAATTCAAAAACCACCACAATAGGAAAAGAGGACGCAGACTGGTCATCTCTCCAAATTAGGGGAGACCCGGACCAGCATTTCAAACTTTAGCTAAAAGTTCTGGGTTTGAAAATTAAATTGCTAAACAGTGGGGACAAATTTATAATTTCATGAAATCTAACCAGATCTAACAACCAAATTCGTCTTTCATCCATTTAAATAAATTTAAATAATAATTTTTATAAAAAACAGTGAATTATATGTGTAATTAAATAAAATAATAAATTTGATGTTGAATAATTAAGTCATATTTTAATTATTAGTTTATTCTATAAGTCTTTGAGTACTTTTTTTTTCGAGTACTTAATCTATCATTTGCTTTAGGCATTTGCACATCTAATTATTAATTTTTATTTTATTAAATAGATTGATTAAATCATTTACAATATTATTAAATTATTGCATACTAAAAAATAAAATATAACATATGTTTGCCTGTAGAATTCAATATGATAACTACATGTGTAAAATAATTAAACATGTGCAGGACTTTATTTATTTAATTTAATAATAAATAAAATATATATATATAGACTTTATTTAAAAAATAATTTATGTATATAACTGTACCAATAATAAATGAGTTTACAAAAAGAGTTCAAAACAAGTTGAAAATCAAATAAGTGTAAAAAAAACAAAAATTAGATGAAAGGATTTAGGTGGTATAATTGATTTTATCATAATAATTAAGGATAAAATAAAAAATCAAATCAAAATTTTTTTATAGATGCTGATATTTATAAGTATTATAAATATAAATGCATAAAGATATACATAAATTTGCACCGAAGATACCTAGTACTCTAGTTATTCTACCTTAAGAATTTCAGCTCAAAGCTTAGGTGATATTTGATAAAATTGAAAGTTGACGTCTGAAGTTTAAAATCTGAAAGTTGTAGTCTAAAAGTTGAATTTGTGGACTGTTTGATATTCACTAAAATTTTAAGTACTAAATTGAACTAAACTATTGATAACTACAGAGTTGACGTCTGAAAATAAATTAATTTTTAATTTTATCTCTTCATTCTTTAATTTGAAAATATTTATTAAATATGTCATAACATAAACCATAATCACTATTATCATATTATAATCTACATTTAACAAACATCTGATAAAAAAATCTAAATAACAAAATAAGTGTACAACAACATTTGATTAAAAAAAAGAACAATAACTAATAAATAATCGAATAACAATAAGTGAATAATAACAAATTGAATAACATAATGAGTGAACAATAACATTTGATTAAAAAAATAATAAATAATCAAATAATGTTAAAAATATATAAAAATTTATATTTCATTAACAATAAATATGCGTGTGTTTGCACACTGTGTGTACAATGCATGTGTCTGTGTATTCAATTGTGTATGTGCAGTTTGTGTGTGTGTGTCTATGTGCGTAATTATGTATTTATATTTTTTGTTGCAGAAGACAAGGAAACAAGAAGAAGAAGAAGAAGAAGATAAGGACGAAGACTTACCTATTACTTGCTAAAGAAGAGATGGGCGAGCAAGATAGATAGGTTAAAGGTTTTGAAAATAATACTATTTAGAGTTTTAATAAGATTATAAAATATTTCAGGGTATAATTGTCATATTGTAAATATTATTAAAGACGGTTTTCTTAAATGCTTTCAATTATCAGAATTAAATAAGAGATCTCCTATTTAATATTATAGAAAAATTGAATTATGACCACTGCGGAAAACGGCATCCATGGTAGGCCAGCACAGGTTTTGTCACGAAATTTGGGTCAAAGTCAATTACAGTCGTGCAATTATGAGTGAATTTCCATGTAACAATGTTTGTTGTGTGTTATTCCTTGTGAGATTTTCACATTTGGACGCCCTTATCACGATTACAAACATAAATATCATAATTTTAGAAAGTGACCATGGCACCCCTAGTATAAAGTCTATATGGTCCCAATTATTTTCTTTGATGTTAGGTCCCAATGATTTTCACTCAGTTCTTAGGAAGAGTAAAATCCTTGGGACCATAGAATTCATATTTGGAAAAGTCATGATGGTTTTTCAAAATTGTGATACTTTTGTTCATAATTTTGTTGAAGGGACTCAAATGTGATAAGCACAAAAAGACAGGCATCCAACAAAGATTTTACTGGGTCATGGCTATAGCCCCTTCAACTCAAATTCAAGGATAAAAACCTGCATTGGCTGACCATGGAGACCCTACCTAAAAATAGCAATAATAAAGAACAAAAAAAAGACCCTATGTTCACCCTTTAATTATGACCATGTGAGTGAATAAATCACACCAATGAAGATTGTATTAATGAAGATAGATTATGACTCTTCCTCAATAATGCACTAATAACTAATACTCAAAAATACCTCATTAGGAAATTTCATGCATGGTCCAAAGTATCGGTCGATATCGATACAAGTCGATCAAATAGTATCAAACTCAACAACTTCTGAAATGATGCTGTTAAAGGATACGTATAAATCTTGAGTCGCGTCCGGCTAGTCCTCGGAGTTGTATCTGAGTCAATCACAAGTCGCTGAGTTATTGTTACTGAATCTGCCGATACGATTCCATGACGCTCTATTATGACATGAATCTCTCTTTATGTTCAACATTTTCTTTTAGATCGTATTGCCCGAAACCACAATGTGGCACCACGACTCAGAGGCGACCCAAGGTAAAGCGGGGCCCTAGCCAAAATTATCATATGAGGCCCTATTAATATTTTGTCTATTAATATATTTTATTTTAATTATTATAATTTTTTATGTTTTAAAAAATTAAAATATTGATCAAGTTTTGACATTTTTAATAGATAATATTGTTAATTCATTCACTATTAGTTGATTGTAAATAAAATTTTATCAATATAAGTTTTCAACAAGTAATTTAATAATAGAATACGTGAGCAAAGAATAATTTTAAGATAACAAAGAATTATTCTTTACCCATGAATAATGTGCACGCATGAACTACAAAATTTTAAGTATAAATTATTTGGACTGAAAATTTATATTAAGACAAAAAAGGAATCAATTTTATAGATTTTCACCATAAGAAATAATGAATATAAATTTTCTATGTCGGTGAGTGAAATACAACTATGAACACACCCAAAATATTTAGAAAATTTTAAATCAAAGCTCACACCAAGGAGTAATTTTGGACCCAAATAAATTAAATATTGATTTGAACTATGAAAATTTGAGCCCTAAAAATTTAAATCATATCTAAAACACAAAAAAAAATAAAAAGGATTATTATGCTAAAGTGGTAAATTTTATGGAGACCTCTAAAATTTGGGCTTAAACAAGTAGAGAGCAATTTTGGACCAAATCAAATTAGATACTGATCTAAACTAATAAAAGTTGGGCCCTAAAATTTTAATCATATCTAAAATAAAAAATTAAGCCTATTATAATAAAGGGATAAATATTGTAGGGGCCCTCTAAAATTTGGAGCCCTAGGCAAGCAACTTAGTTGCCTAAGGATTCAGCCGCCCTGCCACGATTGATGTATCTTAGAACTCTCCAAGTGGATGACCAATACCACAACTTTGAATCATGGTTTGATGTTCCTCCAAAATCGATAGGAGATGCTTCCACCAATTATAGCTGATTGACCTTTTAGATCCTAGCAATTAGAGTAAATATTCAATCTCCAACGACTTTGTCCTCCCCTATTCTTAGTTTTGCACGTATAGATACTTAAATTAGATGTCTTACACCTCCTTTTTATATCATTACAGGTTTCCTCTTTTGTCTCTCTCTCCATGTGTGTATTTCTATATACCCATAAATGCGCAAAATATAGATATAAAGCAATGCTATTGAAATCTAATTTATCGATATAATTTATTGACCTAATTCAATTGTCAGAATCCGACAATTAACTTTAGGTATATCTGTCATATGATCACCTATTGTTGTACAACATAGGATAATGGAAGACATGATAATATTTGCTTCAATGATCCACAAAATTGGATATTTAAAAACGGTCCACGTGCAAAACATGCGCATAGCAAATAGTAAACATGAAAAGTGGGGTTTAGATAATCCGGGTAAAATAGATTCGAACACAACTAACATATGAGAAGGAGTTAGATAATTCCTCGATTAAATATAATAAGAAGTCCTTTGTTAAAAAGAGAGAAACTAACTCATTGTTAACTAATAGCCTCAATTTGAATGGCCAAAATAATAAAAAGGAAAGATTAGCATCCGAGGACTGCAAGAACAAAGACATCTGATCAGCTTGGTAGCAGATTGAGCATATTTACAAGGCTAGTGTTGTTCTTTCGGATCAGCTCGGTAGTAGAGCAAGCATATTCACAAGGCTAAGTCCAACACTGCAATAGTTTCGAATCATTACATGTGCACCAAATTTACTCGGTATCAACTTAGAGATAAACTTATCTTTTGACTAAATAAAACAGAAATAAGCTAAACCACTTTGGATATTCTCTGTATACTCTAACACTATTATTTTTTGTCATACCTCCTAACGCGACATTAGGCGGTTTGCCAGTAAAAAATAAACACGTGGGTAGCTATAGCTGTTAGAACTCACAAAGCACGTTTGACAGAGGCGTCGAGAAGTTATGATAGACGAGACCAAGTATGTCCCTTGGAGCCTGGCATTAAATAGGATCTAATAGCTCATTAATGTGGATCCCTAGTAGTTTGACAGCCATTAATGAGTGTCCAAATCCTTGAAAAATGTAAAGATAGTCATAATTAAGAGACATTAATGACCATCATGCCAACATAAAGACCTCGGGACAACCCAAGGAATGTTTATTCTTGCTCATGAAAGCTCAGGCGTAGGTCTCAAGCGCCGATATGAGGTCTTTAATGACCAGGGATTGGGACATGAATGTTTGGCGGTTCCCGAGCAAGGGTCCACTTGCCTGAGAGGACTAGTCTTAATAATGACACTTGATGGAATGACACTCATTACGCTAGAAGATGAGCACAGTCCATTAAACTCTAAGATGAGACTCAAGGACAGGGTTATCATTGCAAATCCAGGTATAAATATTCCTCACAAAGCTAGACCAAGGTACGCAAATCTTGATTGAAGAATGCACAGTGCATTATGAGTTACATGGCAACTGACTTGAGCTTTAGAGGGGATTAGTTGGGTACACACCTTGCCTCTTTCTTAATCCTCTACTTGTTTTTGGTTCATCATTCAGGATCATTCAAAGGGTCGCAATCTCAACTTATTCTAAGAATTCACCCTTGCACCTCCTATATTTCAAGAGTAATTAAAAATTTTGATTCCTACTTCATTATGAATTTCAAAATGACTATCACGACTGCACTGTTGATTTCACTGTCTGCAAACCAATCTTAAAATGAATGCATGTCATAAAGCATACTCTAGGAACAGTTTAGAATGACAAATCAAGTTTTGATTGTTTTCACAATGCATACATCAACTATTCTTATAGAAAGCCCGTATTTTTTTAGACCAAAAATAGAACAAATAAATCTCTATACATCCAACCCGTAAAAAGTAACAAACTAGTCAATGTTCAATTTTTATATAGAGTAAAATGAAAATCATTTGATATCCCAAAATAAAACTAAGAAAAAAAATGTCCTCTCGAGTTTATTGGATTGATTATTTCAAATATCCTAAACTGAGTTTTAATTAAGTTCGACCGAATGAATTCTAGTCGTTACTTCTAAAGTACTAGACTACCTTAATTTGGACACTCCATTTGGACTTATAGTTAATAGATAATGATGATACCAAGAAAAATATTCTGGGTATGAGCTCAGATCAAGAGGTCAACCCAGATGAGATGTCGGATATGGAATCCTGAGCTCGGGGGGGCTGACCCTGAGCTCAGCCCGGGCAAGATGATAGAAGAAACATGGAGTGAACAACCGGTTAATAGCAAGCGCTCCCAGAGCAGTAGGAAACGATAATCCAGCCATGAAATCCCACTCAACCGAGATTCTCTCCTAACTAAAAAGAAAATCCTACGGGAGAACGGCGGAGATCTCGCCGGATATCCCCTAGA
>CM042199.1:14839070-14851916 GCA_023539305.1 Ilex asprella | reverse complement strand
AGGCTGGGGGGCCAGGAAAAAACCCTAATCTCTTTCATATTGTACGGCACAAGCATCCAAGTAATCAATAAAGAAAAAGGAGCAAAAATCTCCATCAATGAGTGGACTAGCCGAGCTCTAGAGCCGGTGAACCACTGTATTTCTCGTTGTTCATACTCCCCCTTGAGACCCCTCTGAATATTCTACGGCACATCACGAAGAGCCTTGTAGCTCTGACCCATTTTTCGGTTATCACGGTTCACACAACTTCTACTCATCTACAACAAATACCACCATCAGATAATATATTTTAGGAGAGGTAAACGTCGTATGTGTGTGTATATATTCTTCTATCGTTAGTCCTCTATTCTTCTTCAGCTTAACGTTGGTGAGGTAAATAATGATTTTGAAATTCTTAACAAAATTTCTTGAATGGATTTTGTGTGAAAAGAGTTATTGATACTCTGTTGAATATCAAAGCATACACGACAATGTGTTGATCTTAGCATAGACAAACACAAACGTCGTTTACAAAAAAAAAACACTAAAAATGCAAAAAATAAAAAATAAAAAAATTACTTTAACAAAGTATTATCAGACGGTATATGTGCCTTTGGTGAAGTCGGAGAAAATGGTGGGGGTAAGCCTGCAATTTCCCTATGTTTTTTATCCCCAATTCACTGACTGCAATTCAAATTCCAAAAAATAAATAAAATGACTTTTATTTTTCACAGTTGATATCGTTTTAAATATTACTTTAAAGTTAATTTAACGACTAATATTAACTCCTTAAATTTAATAGGAATAATAGGAAAGATAGGATTCAGATCCCCTCCATTACTCCTTCCCTTCAATTTCTCTCAATATAGTACTAGATAAGTGACATGTGTAAGATTTTAAATTTCAATGGACAAGATTTTTTCCTTGTGAGAAATTTTTTTAATAATGTTTAACACGTCACCAACAAAAAAATGAAAGAGGAAACATCATATCCATTAAAATTCAAAATCTTATACATGTCACCTATCTAGCATTGTATTGAGGAAAATTGAAGGGAAGCGGTAATGGGGGAAATCTAAATCCAAAAAAAAAAGGCTTTTAATGGTGTGTTTGGGGTGACTTTTTAAAAGTACATCTAAAATTTATAATTTCTCATAAACACTTTTAAAAAAAATAGTATTTAAAACTGCTCTACCACCATCACCACCACCACCACCACCACCACTAGCACCTTTATCACACCACCACAACCCCTACCGTTGTCACCACTGCCACCATCACTGTTGTCACCCCACCACCGTCGTCACCCACTACCGATTGTTACCACTATCAATCACTACCATCATTATCTCATTGTTATTTTTATTACCACCACTCACTACCACAACCCTCCACCACACGTTGTCGCCCATCATCATGGCTATCCACTGTCACCCACCTCCAACACATCTACCACCACCAACCACCATCACCCATCATTGCCAACCACCGCCCTATTCACTGTTTCCCACCACCACCATCATCACCACCCACCACCATAATTCACCATCGCCACCACTCATTGTCACCTAACACCACCGTCGAATCAAAATCCACCACCATCATCATCGTTGTCATCCACGGCTGTCACTACCACCACGATCGTCGCCGACCACCAGAACTATCATCGTCTCCCACCACCACAATTGCCGTCCAGCACCACTACCACCGCTCAACTCCACTACAACTGGTGCTTAAATTCTTTTTTCTCTCCTTTGTGTTTGTGATTTGATTTGGGACATGAATACAAATATGTTTCTAATTTATAATTTGTTTTATTATTTCGTGCTTTCAGGCACGGACAATAATTAATATATATATATAGGAGCAAGAGGAGTTACAGAAAGCTACAGTCCTTATAGGGCTCATGAATTGATTTCTTCTATAGTTCACTCAATGAATGAGCACAGGCTTGCCAAAAAACTCAAAAAAAAAGGGGGGGGGAGATCACTTGGAATCTGGGGAAGAAAGAGAAGAGATAGATAGGAGAGACAGAATTTTTGAATAAAAAAATGGTAAAAAGTTTGATTTGATATAGACCTCTCTTATGATGAAGCATTTTCAAATAAAGAGAAACTCAAATTTAAATGAGAACAAATTCAAATTTAAAAAAAGAAAGATAAAATATGACCATTAGATCTTTAAACGACGGTCTCACCATTAAAGATTTAAATTTAAAAAAGAGTTTTCCTTGATTTGGGTTTAAAAATGATTTTCCTTCATTTGGTATGGGTATAGATCTAACATTGGAGAAACATTTTAGACTATTTTTACCCAAATTAAAATTTGGATACAAAAAAGGGTAAAGGTTGTTGATGCTCAAAGAAGAATAAGTGGTGTCAGATGACAAAAAATAGTTGGTAAGTTGACGTAATTTTTATATGAAAAAATTAAGGAAATATTATAAGTGGATTAGTCTTAATGTACTTACAAGTAATATGTATCTAAAGACACGATCAACATAAAATTTAACCGTTCAAAAAATTGACTTTATTATATTAAATAGTAATTTGTTTTCTCTTTGTTTAATTATATAATTTAAAATTAATTTTTGAAATAAAATTTTCTTAAAATATAAAACCTCAAATAAATATTAACATGTATACATTATTGTATATGAACATTATTTAAAATGAAAATTGTATTGAACCACAAATCAATCAAAAAAAATGATTAAGCTTGTGATAAAAAATGAGTAATGTCATAGAAATAGGCAAAAAAAATATGCAAGGATAAAATTTAAATTTCTAGCTCCCTTATTAAAAGCAATGATCGTTCCATTGGCATCTCGCATTTACGCCCCCGTTTGACTGACGCTCAAAGATGTAGTTGTAGGTACGTCAGTCTTAGTGAGTCGTTGGCTCCACCTGTTTTATCCTTCTAGATATGTTATTGTCGCTATCATATTTCATATGTCATATAGTCATCTTTGTCTTGATTCGGGTCAACACCTCCAAAAGAAACAAAGGACTTCATTCAGTGACCCTGCAATTTTCCTCTTAATGATTAGAACAAAGTAAACCTTAAAGATATATTTTGTATTCTATTAATTTCTCAGTTCCTCTAGTTAAGTGGGCTCCGATTGGTCTTTCGATCAGATCCCCCTAAAAACTGTACGTGCGAATCTCCAATAATGCTACTCACTCCATTCGAGGTAGCCCAGTGCAGCATTTATTCACAAATCCTAAAGTGAAATTGAGATTACTCGATCTCAGAAGCTAATTCACGTGAAGGCAACCCTATCTGTCATACCGTTGACTCTATCTATTCACTGAATTTACTTGAAACTTTTTTTTATATAGACTCGCTCCCTCTTTTTTCAAGAATGCATGCACTTCTTTTTACTTCGTATGGTCTTCTTTAATAAGGAAAAGCCTCTCATTTCCATCAAGTGTCCCCGTCTCCCCTGGCTCCTATATCGTTCAGGTTCCCTTTCCACCTTATACTATGTTCTCCTAGTGCACACCTTCCACACTTCGCGCTTGCAGCGTCTTCAAATGGAACAGTAAGCGTATTACACATTTCATTATGCTGAGATGTAAGGTATGGGTGGTGATGATCACCCTGGGGTATGCGTTAGCACCCTAGGCACTGTCAAACACTCAAGAACCCGCTAACGCTCATGAAAACACGAGTCACTCGGTCGGTCCTCTATTCATGCAATCAAAGTTGTGGATAACAAGTCACCTTCACAACCTTCTCCCTTCTGCCCCTATGTTATAGTAAGGTATGGCAATTCGCTTGAGTTGCTCAACTTTCCCTTAGCCTGGTGCTCATGAAACGCAACAGAATCTGTACCGTGTTGAGGGACCAAGTAGGGCATAACTAGCGACATCAGCGACTTCGTGCTACATTGGAATGATCCAATATATGGTTCCGCATGTTCCACCACTCCTACGTTCATGTCCAACACTGTGTTGAAAGGCAGAAACAAAAAAAAATTATTCCCTAAGAACTTGTCCAATACCACCACTATCAGAAATGTATCTCCTTCGCTCACGCAAGAGACTTCTATGCCAGTAGACAATAACGACTCCATTAAAAAAAAACGAGAGACAAACACACATACACCCACTCCCACACATACTAATACACTAAAATACACACATATATACTAATACAACATCACACATACATACACACACATGCTAGTTCACCAACACACACACACTAATATAGCCATACACACACACTGATACGCTAAAAATCCACACAAACACGCAAAGTAATACACCAAAAAACATACACATACACACACTAATACATCAAAATATGCACACACACACACACACACGCTAATTACTAGATTCCCAAAAAGTACACCCAAGTGCAAACGGTCAAGAAATAATAATACTGGGGAAATCTGAGGTCAAACCACAGAGATCAATTAAATCAAAAGAGAAGGAAAAGAAGAACAAATAGAATTTATTTTGACGATTGAGATTGCTTTATAAATAAAACATAGAATTTAAAAGGGATTTATTAATTGGAAAAGAGACTATTTAGTTTCAGAATCTAGATCTATTCATGATCATTAATTAAATATGTTTATGCAATTACAATATTTTCAATTGATTTCCAATGTCAGTATAGTCAACTGGAAGATTTGGTTTTGAAAAATAATAGGCAATTACTCTAAAAATAAGAATTTAAGAGCTAGTTTTATGAAATTTGCAGGGAATCATAAGTAATCTTCATTCCAAGAACTCAATCAAATTAATGAATAGTCAAACAATTATATTGAGTATAAAACTTTATTAACTATCATTCAAATTAATCTAAACTTCCAAGAAAATAGAGCATTAAAGCATATGAAAAATAATTGCATAAAAATATAAATAATTAATTCACAATCTAATATCCATACACTAACTAAAGAGTACTGAGTAAACTACACACTAGCCATAAAAATACTTGAAAGCAAAAATAAGAAAATAATAATGATCCTTGAATGCTCTCTCAAGAGATGGGAGCTCCTTATTTATAGAAAATATCCTAGGTTTAGGCCAAGGAACAATTGTCTAAAAATCTGGAACTTCAACGTTGGGGTCACTGACTTTTAAAAAGGCGCATCTAGGCGGTATTGTCTACGTTTAGACAGTGAAAAGTCACTTGAATTCTTATCTTCAAAGCGGCATCCGGACAATGATACTTGCGTTTAGACGGTTGGAGTACGTATCGTCAAATTTGAGTCTGAACAATAATATAATAGTGTTTGGACAAATAAACCTCTATGGAATTGGCATTTTGATACTCGCGGTCAGACAATAAATGTTGCTTCCGAACGGTCCTATTCCATCTTCAATTTTGACCTTGACTGTGATAAGTCAACAATTCTGACTTTAATGATTGCATTTGGATAGTGCAAGTGGTACTTCATTAGTATACCAACACACACAATACTAATACACTAAAACACACACATACATGCTAGAATACACCAAACACACATTGATACACCAAAACATACACACTCACTCACACACATTAATGCACCAAAATAAACAAACACAAACTAAAACACTAATCCTTAGTATAAGTTTGTGTGTATTCTACTGTATTATGGAGTATTATTGTGTTTGTGTGTGTGCATTTCAGTATATTAGTGTGTGTATTTGTGTTTTAGTGTATTAGTGCATTGATGTGGGGGTGTAAATTTTATCAAATTTAATTTTTTACTCTAAAAAATACTTTGAAAAAACGTTACCAAATAGAGGATTCTAGTGAGAAAAATTAATATTTTGATGTGGGAATAATCCTTCCCTTAACTTATCTCTGACCCCTGCACTTTATTAAGAATTTTTTAACTAATATTTATATTAATTAAGCCTTGGAACTATTGAGTTTGATCCAATGTAGCCCTTTAGGGTCCGTTGAGCTTCACGTGGTTGTCAGTACAAGGTTGGTTGTCTCCAATTATTAAACATTCCAACTCCTGAACTACTCAAAAATCAGAAATCTCACTTCTATGCAATCCTTGAACCTGAAGTCCTATGCTTGAAGATTCTACAGGAATTGGTGTCCAAGCAATCACCAATCCTCTACCCATAAGCCTTCCAATCTAATCCCCACGTCTTTGGTCTTGACAAGCTTGGATAGCAGAGCAGAGAGACTAGTGGTGGTAGGGAGCGGTGGAGTTGCTAGCTATGGTAGGCAGTGATAGTTGAGTTCGTGGTTGGCGAGAGAGAGAGAGATTGGAGAAATGAATAGACTTAGGGCATCATTATTTGGGGAAGTTAAAACAATGTCATTTTAC
Organism: Ilex asprella; assembly: GCA_023539305.1. Lineage (NCBI taxonomy): Eukaryota > Viridiplantae > Streptophyta > Magnoliopsida > Aquifoliales > Aquifoliaceae > Ilex > Ilex asprella. The sequence goes on along the minus strand of CM042199.1, from coordinate 14,845,642 downwards.
AGACAAGTCTTACAACATAAGATACAGATAACTCCTACAACTTTTTCCTTTGGGTAAAGATTGAGAACTGATAAATCTCATCACCCAAAAGACCAAATATTTCAATCGAAACCAATATTCCCCATCAAGTCTTTATGCCAAATTAACATACACAACAAACCAATCTGAAACCTGAAGGAACACATCTCAAACTACCACGATTAGCGAGATACATTACGAAAGACGGTTTTGAAACATTCTAAATGTACTGAGAAGGATTGAGAAAGGAAGCCCTGAATACAAACTTTGGGCATTTCTCACTTCACAAAAGGAATCCCAGACCAAACACGTCGTGCATAATCCTCATATTGTGACCCGAAAAACTGTCTCAAGAAGTACTCCTCATATGGTATCCGGTCCGAGAAAAAGAGCCAAACAACCACCGTAAATGCAATTATAGATACCGGATTACAGATCATTATCTGAGTGCCAACTGACCAGATGAAGAAACCAAAATATCCAGGATGACGAATTAATCTATACACCCCCTGAGTAACCAATTTGTGATCCTCCTCGTGATAAACCTTGATAAGATGAGTGAAGGACCTGCCAGCAGTTAAAATTGCCAATTTCCGTATGATTTCCCCAAAAACAACCATTGCAAGGCCCAAGTTACTTATCCACCAGTATTCCTTCAACCCAGGGCAAAAATAAATTTCAAGCAAGTACTCTAGCAATGAGAAAATCATTGCCACAAGATAATTTTTGCTGATTAAAAGAGACTTAAGGGTTACTCTTGATCTCCCATGGATTGAGATTGCTAGAACGTATTCAGAAACATGAAAGAAGATTATTGAAAATAACATTTGTGATAATTGTCTGCAAGCTGTGTAGGAGAAGATTTCTGTCATTTTCCCCAAATTACCCGAATGAATATGTTTCTGTAAGAAAAATCTAATAAGATGCAGAATATTGTGCTTTGATTGCAGGGAAATGGATGTGGGACTCTTAGTTTTGTTTCAGACCTGAAAAAGTTGCAAGCTATTCAAGACTAGCACTAAGAACTGAGCCTCCATGTCATCCCAAAGATGCTTTAACAATATTTCCTGCAAAATGGATATCTTTGCATTAGAGAGCAGAAGACTTTCAGCATATAGTTAGCATTAATATGATAAAGGATTTTGAAAAATTTCCGACATATAGAGCACCTTGGACATAAAATAAGTCTAGATGTACAAAAGATGTTGACGACCTTCTGATGCAATGCAAGTTCTTTCAGCTTCATGCTATCACACCCACATGTACTTATATCTAATTGCTTTTCCATTTTGAGGTCATTTTACATGAGCAGGATCAAGATAAATGCAATGAAAATTTTCACACAACTTCGAATTAAATATACAAGATAGTGGACTTCAACAGAAAGCTTAGACTTAGGGGTGTTAAACAACCCGAGCTTGACAAGCCTGAGCCTTAGGGTGCTCAGGCTCAACCCGTAATGTAGGAGGGGTGTTTGAGTTTGACTTGGACTTGAATCTCGAGATTGAAATGTTGTTCACTCTCAGCGGGTTGTAAAACGAGCAATTCAGGCTCGAATGTCTAATTAATCCCTTTAACCAAATAAACCAATTACAGGAACATTAAACAAATATTAAACTATCAAACAAACTACATAACAATCTATTCTCCAAACATCAGATTATGGGATACATACTATAGGAGCAATACAAAAACTGGGGCAATGACAGAGTGATATGCACACACACAAACACACAGATATATATATATATATATATATATATATATATATATTAGTAACAAAAAAAAATTGAATCACTTGGAAGACAAAACAGGACAGAAAAGGGTAATTCAAGAATCACGACCCAGTTGGGCATTTTGTCAAACATGTGACATGCATCTAGCATAACTTTAACAAAAATCCAAAATAAATCAAGAGAAGGCCTCAAAATAAACAGAATAATTCACTATAAGAGAGTGAACACAATGTCTACTAAGAATATCTTCCAATAAAGGAAGAAGCTTCAATGTTTGTAACTATTTTGCACTCTTGTCTTCATAACGGAGAGAGGCAACATGGCTAGAGAAGAACAGATCTAGGGTCTCTTTCTTGAAGATTTATTTGTCAAGAAGGAGAGGCTAACGCTGCATTTTCCTGAAGGAAACAGAGAATAAAAATGAACGGTGGAGATTAACATACTTTTTCCATCAACTAGTTGTGCACAAAGTCCTGAAGAAACCAAGTGGCAATTTCATTGTAAGCCTCATTAAGCTTCACATCACAGAGCTTAAATACCACGCTCTTGTCACGAGTGGGGTTCCAAACGCTTCCTGAAAACAGAAATTCTCTGATCACAGCTTCAGACAGGTTTAAAAAAAAAAAAAAAGAAATCTTCCTCATAAAAAGTAACTGTTCATATAAAATGAGCTTTGATATGAATTACAGAAAACAGGTCCTCAATAGCTAACTACACTAAATACAAATGACAAAGAGAAAAAGCAAAAGAGTTCTATATGTATAAACTAAAGAAACACTATTAGAACAAAGTTAACACGTGAGAAGGAGCTACATAATCCTTCGACCAGATGGACCAAATGAGATTAAGAAGTCCAATATCAACAAACATAGAAACCAATTACTTTTTATCTGATTGCCTCAATTCAAAAAGCCCAAATACTTAAAATGAGAAAAATTACCTGTGGAGGCTAAACTAAAAAAATACATCTAATCAGCTTGGTAGCAGATCGAGAATATTCACAATATCAAGTCCTGCTTCATACTATTATATTTGTTGAATCAGCACAAGTGCATCAAATTTACATGGTATTAACATAGAGTTAATACTCAACAAGAAAAAAAAAAAAACTTCTCACTGCCTATGATTCTTACCTAGCATAAAAATAAAATCTTTTTAAATGGAGATCCTCCATTTGCTTTATCCCACATTAACTAGTAAGCAGTTGCCTAGATGGTGTGGCTTTGTGGACCTCACTTTTCCACCCCATAAAAAAAACTTGATGAGATTCAGGCATGGAAGTTAGGTGGGATGGAATGAAGAGAGAGCAAACAACAGGTTATGCAACAGCTAAGCTACATTTGACATGAACTTTTTCCACTGTTGCCTTCTTCCCCACTCTCTTAGTTACGACACAGAGGCAATTGAAAAGTTATTGCAAACCCCAAACAAAACTACAAGTCTACGGCTTAATCCAACATTAATGTACACACTAAATGTAAGAACCATTCAGAATTATAAATTCAAAGTATAAAGAGACACTTATAACTCCTAACTTGTTGACAAATAAATTAGATCGATTAGCAACTAAATCTGTAAAAAGAGAATGATCATAATAATTAAGTTTAAGACTATAGAGTGACCAACTGGCCTGCTTAGTGCAGAAACAAAGAATTACAAATCCTCAATAAAGACTGAATGAGAATCTTGAAAAGATAAATACTGTACTACATACTAAGCTGACGATTTATGAACCAAACCAATATAAAAAAAAACCCAATACAAGGTAAAACAAAGGACATTAGTACTAACAACAAAACATTTGGTCAGAAATAGGGAAAAAAAATCAAAGATGAAAAAAAGACACCGACTTTTTCATTAATTGTAGATCATAGTTTGGGCTTTGGGCCCTCCAAGGGACCAAAAAATATCAAAACAAATAATTTAGCAAAATAAAATGAGTGTAGAGTACTCAATTACATACAAGTAACAGACGCCATCACCAAACTCACAGTAGAATTCATTTTCCCATATCAAATCCCTAAGTATTATATGTGCATTTATATGAATCGCATCCAGACTATATGTTGAGGATCAAGAGTAGCTAGTTTAATAGAGTCAAAAATTCAAATCAAATGATCGAAATTAAATTAGAATATCTATACATGGATTATATTGGTACGTATTATTGAAATTACCTCCGACTAAGGTCGTCGTCTTCGGATGATAGGCCGCCGGAGGTGGTTACTGGTAAGAAGGTTAGCCGAAAGTAGAGTAGCAGATAGGAGGTTCGATTACGGTGTAGTCGCGCGAAAGAAAGAGAGTGTAAGTGCAGAGATAAATAAAGGAATTTTCAACTTTTTATAGCCAGTTACGGTAGCTTTTAAACTTTTGGTAGAATTACACTTAAACTGTCTGAGGTGTGTCACTTAATCAATCAGACCTCTTAATATTTAAAATATTATATACAGACTTCTTAAAATTTGTACACACATGTATAACATTTATACATCTGCCATATATATCGATTAGTAAATTATACTCAGACTTACTGAAATTTTTAAGTGTATAATACTCAGACCTTTTAATTTTAAAATATTATACTTAGATAAAAAATTCTCTAATCAAAGATTAAATACCAAAATATTTTAATTTTTTCACCTAAAATTCATATTTTATTGTATCATTTATGAAAATAAAATCAAAAATAAAAATTTAAATATTTTCTTAAAAAATCGTAATTAGTTTACAATTATAGTATCTTTAAAATAAAATTAAAAAATCAAATAAGGAGTCTAAGTTATTCATAATAAAACATGAATTTTATAACCAAAATTCTTATTCTATTATGTTATTTATTGAAATAAAATCGAAAATAAAAAATATAATTTTTTTAAAAAAAAAATCATAATTAGTATGTAATTATATTATCTATTGAAATAAAACTAAAAAATGTGTCAAACTATAATGGACATAATATCTTCTAACTTTAATTGGGATAATTTAATAGTTTAATATGGTCGTTTAAACAACCAAATTAAATTCCAATAGATAGGATAATTATATAGTAACTATATTTTTTTAAGAAAAAATTAAATTTTTAATTTTAATTTTATTTCTATAAATGTCATAATAGAATATGAATTTTGGTTGAAAATTTTAAAATATTTAATATTCTATCTTTGATTAGAGTATTTTTTGTTTAAGCATAATATTTTAAACTTGAAGGATCTAAGTGTTACACTCTTACAAATTTTAAGCAGTCCGGATGTAATTTACTAATAAATATAATTGATTCGCATTTTTTAGTGTGTCTGAATTATATTATATTATACACAAAGTATAAGTGGTCAAATTGTAATTTTCTCGATTATAAGTCCAAGTATCGATCTCATGAAGAGTTTTTAGCAATTTGAACAATAAAATAAAATAAAAATAGTAAATTCATTGTTTGAAGCAGAATATTGTTTGATTGCTTGTGACGTGAGCTTAGTTTAACAACTAGTTTTAATTTAAATAAAATGCGGAAATAAAGTGCGGAGATAATAAAGTACGTAAATAAAGCAGATTAATGACAAGAATCTAAAAGATACCCTTCAGTTTAGAGATCCATATGCTTCATATTGTTTAATTTCTGGAAATGCTACCTCACAATAATTAACCTCCATTTTCCTGGAAAGTCAATCGGCAGGTCTGATGTATATAAATCATAACACAGCCGCTTCTTAGGCTAGCTAGTGGTAATAAATCATAACTCAGCAACTTCTTAGGAAAGCTGGTTATATCCACGTCAATTAATTAACCCAAGCAAACTAGAAGGACAAGTCATTCATGAGGAATACATGAGTTATTCTCTTAGAGTGTGTTTGGTATGTTTTTTGGGAGGGGTTTGGATTGGATTGTTCAAAATCTGAGTTTGACCCAAAGATAGGATTCAAAGATGGGATTCAATATTTAATGCTATTTATACTCATGTTTGGTATGCACAGGGATATATGATTATTATGGTAATATATTTGTATACAAATGACTATTTTACCCTTTACCCAATTTGTATATATGAGGTAAATAGGACATATAGGGGTATAAATGTCATTTGTATGTTAAACTCCCAAACCCACATATGAAACCCACCCCCCTCTTGGGTTTCATGAAAACCATGAATGAGAGTTGCATGACCGAGCCATGACCAGGCCGGGTTTGAAATCCTATCCCTACTTTACACATACCAAACATGGGTTTAAGGGGGTTTACTCCCTAACCCATGTTCTCAAACCCCCTCCCCCCAAACTGTCATACCAAATACACCCTTGATGTTATGATTGTAAGTGCATATATAATAAACCATAACACAGCCGCTTCTTAGGCTAATTGGTGGTAATATAGTATAACACAACAACTTCTTAGAAAAGCTGGTTATAGACGTGCCAAAGTGACTAATTCAAGTGAACCAGAAAGCAGAGCCAATTCATGAGGAATACTTGAATTACCCAATAGGTCATCTGTGATATATATATATATGCCAATTAAACATCCTCAACATTCCAGTGGAGGACAAGTCATATCGGTAAGAACGTCGTGGTTGTTAGATTGTCGATATATTTATATATAATATTTAAACAACCCTAATAACCCGTGAGAATCATTTAGGTTCTGTACCACACATTAGTAAAAAATCCTTAGTGTTCCGTTGGAGGACAAACCATACCGGTGGGAACACCGTAAATCTTTAACTGATGGGTCTTATGATCTACTGATGACATAATTTCAGGCACAACACCAAAATTACATACATCACTGTACCACGCATTAAGCATAATATATATATATATATATATA
>CM042199.1:14807811-14817968 GCA_023539305.1 Ilex asprella | reverse complement strand
AAAAAAATAAAATTTAATTGACTCAAATTTTAATAAAATAAATTTCAATCAAGTTAAATCTCATTTTAATAAATAAAAAAATATAAATTTTAATCAGAACTAACAACTCAAGTAGAACTCAAATTGACTCGAATTTTAATACGTAAAAAAGACATTTTATAGACTCAAATTTTAATATGTAAAAAAATTAAAATTTAATCAGCTTGAATCAAATTTTAATATACTCAAATTTTAATATGTAGAAAAAAAATTATAGTCAACTCAAATTTTAATATGTAAAAAAATAAATTTTATTGAGAGAGAGTGTGAGAAAAAGTGTGACTTAAATTTTTCCAAAATCAAAACATTAGGAATTTATTGTTTTTCAATTAAATTGACTGCCTATAAACTAAATATCCATCTGATTCAGATACTAACAAAATTAAATAACAAATTTTCCAATTTATAAATTTGTCATGTCAAATTTAATATATTTAATACTAATTAATTGGACTCATTCATTTTACTTATGCTTCTATCGTTATTTGCACACATGATTGATGGTTTTATCGTACGTATTCGGGTTAAATCTGACAAGTGAAGAAGACCACTACGGGTTTGGGAGAAGTAACCACTTTGAGGAAAGAGCTGTCTCTGAGAGAGAGAGAGAGAGAGAGAGAGAGAGACGGAGGCAATGCTCCTGTGATAGACACAGATTGTGTGTAAAGAACGAAAATGGATTACGAAAGGATCGAAAAGAAAGCTCAGCAGGTGAGGGAAAAACAAAGCGTAGCTTAACGTTCTCGCTTTCTCTGTTGTACTTTCTCTTCTCCCAATGCATTTTGAGTTTCTGGGGGAAAAGACATTTCGTTTCACTCCTCAGCTAACGCTTTATTCTCTCTCCTCATCTCCCTAGTGTTCAATTGAGTGCGATTTCATTTCTTGTGGAAATTGTTTTACTTGTCGTTACAGGGAAGTGGAGGAGCTGGGTTGTCACCTGCGAAATTAAGGAATATGATACTGCGAGTTGAGAAAAAGAGAAATCAACAACAACAAGAAGAAGAAGAGCTCGAGTCCACATTCTCCTTGAGATCTCAAGTTTCTGAGATCTATGACTATGGTATTTCATTTTTTTAAAATTTTTCAATCCAATACATTTGTGAATGTATGCATACATACATTATAATGACCGGCGGCTGGGTTTGGTGAAATTGTCGGCTAGCAACTGTTAGGTGGTAGATTCGAACATGTAAATGCGGAGTTGAGGGCTAATGATCCTTTAAAAAATTGTGCAGCTTTTGATTTTTTTTTTTTTTTTTATTTGGGGCGGAATATGGTTGGTGGAAATGTATTTCCGGGAAATAAGTATCTTGTTTTCCGTTTGGTTGCTGAGAAAATGTAAAGAAAGAAAAAGACTAGTCGCCTTGGGCTTTGAATCTTTGTGGGTCCTCAGAAATTCTTTTTGACCAAAAAGAAATGTAAACTTTAATTGCTTTTTCTAAGTTTAATTAGTGGCAACATTGAGGCTAAGCCATTCGGGCCTTGTTTGTTTTGACGGAAATTAGTGCCCATCAGCCACCAGGGTTCAGGAAATAGGATAGCTATTCAAGGGATATAAAATCTCTCCTGAAAAGTATGTCATATTTCTTGTTGAACCAAACAGAGCCATAATTGTTTCCTCCTTTGATTTTGTTGAATTTAAGGCCTTTAAGTGGCCAACAATATATGTCAGCATAGTTAGAAGCAGTACACCCAGAATGTATTACTGAAGATGTTGATATAATGAATCAGGTGGTAGCCCGTCTGAGAATTGCAAAGATGTAGATGTTGTGAGTGTACATCCCGAATGCACGACTTCCACTAGAGGTGATTCATTGCCCTCAGAAATGATTAGAGACCATAGACTGAAGGATCACTCTTTAGTCAATCCAAGAATTAGATCTCAAGATGAAAGTTCATCAGATTATGAGAGTGGCAGTGGCAGTGGCAGTGACAGTATGAGTATATCATCATCAGTGTTTGAGTTTCAGAAGGCGGCGCGCGCCCCACAAAGGGTGCCTGTTGCTCCATTCTCGAAGCCAGCCCCATCAAAATGGGATGATGCACAGAAGTGGCTAGCAAGCCCGACAAATAACCTGCAGAAAAATGGGCAGGGTGGTCATGGGGTTGGGCCAAGGAAGAATAGTAATTTTTGGCATGGAAGCCGGCAGCCGCCGATGAAGGTTGTGGTTGAAGTCCTGGATAAAAAATTGGTTCCTGATGAAGAGCCAGATACCAAGCAGATTGATTCCAGCGAAGCTAAGAAGGGAAATGGGGGGCAAAAGTTTGTTAGCTGGGAGGCTGACCCATACGCAATAGCTGATTCCTGTGGTAAGCCGGTGGTTAGGCTTGAAAACTGCATTAGAAAATCTGCCAGTATGACCTATGCTGATCCATATGGTTGTTGGTGCTGCCATTGCTATTGCTGTTGTTATGATTTTCATTTGTTTTACTGAACACTTTATCCTTTATTAAATTGTTCTGAACTCTCTAGCTCTGCATTTATACTGCAGTAATGCATTACTGTATTGAATTCCCATGATCATCTTTCAGCATTTGACCCAGGATATTAGCATTCCTCATCTATAGATTGCAAAATTGATTGTGTAACATGTTGTGACTCTTAAATTTTATGTTCACAATTTCGTTCTAAACTTGAGCAATCATGTGCCTTTCCAGAAAGCCAACTGGAACTTCATAAGTCTAGTTCTTATCAAGACTGTACAGCGATTTTTTGGACAGTAATGACACAATTATTACCCAAAAGAAAACAAATTAGCAAATAAATGAACAAATTAATATACAAGGAAATTTCTGATGACATAACTGACAATGGATTGGGTATTATTATAACGAACCTCTATACCTGATGCTGTCGTACTATAAAACTTTTGACATGTATTTGTGCAGGTTCACTGAGAAGTCCTACCCTACGCTTAGGTATTTTGGGAAGGAGTACCTCATTCTTTATCATTTTTGGTTTAAGGTGAATTATTGCTGCAATCTAGGGAATGCAGCACTTACTGTAATTGGTCTAGCAAGAAGTCCTAAACACTCCGTGGGCCATTTTCTACTCAACTGATTTGCGGACTTCCTTCTCTGTTTTGGTGCAATCAGATCCAATTTAACTTGTGTGTGACATTAATTTCAGTTAACTGATATTGTTGAAATTAAAAAAAATGAAAATTATACATTCCTAGAAAGAGAATACTGTGGTTTGCTATGCTAATAATGATTGTGAAGGGAACCTGCGCACTTTATAATGTTTGCATATATATATATATGTATATGTATATATATGTATGTATGTATGTATGTACATGTAAACACACTTTTTGGGCTTCGTTACTGAACTAAATGAGCATGATGCATTGAATCTCTGATCACAATTAACTTTTGCACAATTCCTTCTTCACGTAGGACGTATTTTTGGAACTTAGATGTTGCATAAATTGTGTGCTTTTTGCAGTTAATCTGAGCCGTCATGATTCCTCTGTTTCTATCCATAGTGCAACAACATTCATTCCGCCACCTTCCACAGCTAGATCTGTATCAATGAGAGATATGGGTACAGAGATGACTCCTATTGCTAGCCAAGAACCTTCCAGGACTGGAACACCTGTAAGATCAACAACACCGATGCGCAGCCCAAATTCTTCCCGCCCATCAACTCCAGGAAGAGCTGCACCAGCTTCTTCTCCCAGTGATCCTCCAGATGTCCGTTTGGATTCTAACCAGAAAGAGCTACCTGAAAAAGAAATACTGATGAAAACTAGAAGAGAAATAATGGTTCTTGGAACTCAGCTGGGTAAGATGAATATTGCTGCATGGGCCAGCAAAGAAGAGGAGAACAAGGATGCATCTAGTTCGTTGACAGCTGTAAAAGCAGAAGAACCCGCTAAAAGTGTCACTGAGACGCGTGCTGCAGCTTGGGAGGAAGCGGAGAAAGCCAAGTATCTGGCCAGGTTAATTCCCTTCCATATTGATTCACTCGCTCAATAATGCCTTTGGTAGCAACTACTTTAAGGGTTAGCTACATAAATCAAACTTATCCATTTGGCTGTTTTTAAGTCCCTCACCTCACCCCTCACTGCCTCGTGTTGTAGTTCCATCAACTCTTAAGAAGTGACATTATGTGTGTGTGTTTTTTTGGGACATAACTTTACTGGAACTTGGTTGACAATGGTAGGTAATTTAGATAGTGCATGCATGCCCTACCTAGGCTGGGCTATGTTTCCCTGAAAAAGAACTGATGATGACCCATTATCAGGTTCAAGCGGGAGGAAATGAAGATACAGGCATGGGAAAATCACCAAAAAGCAATTACTGAGGCTGAGATGAGGAAAATTGAGGTATGAAGTATGTTTTGTTATAACATGGTTTTTGTAGCCTATTGAATTTCTTTATTCACTTTGACAATTCTGTAGCATACACTTGCCAACCCAAATTAGGCTGGAAAAGTATGCTTCTTCATGCACACAGCTTTTATGGACAGTTTTACTGATAGTCTTCATCAAACATTTTCCTGGTGTGTTGGGATGCAAAACACACTTTGGTCTGCATTTTTTAGCGGCTAGAGGAATAAATTATCCTTGTAAACCTGTTTAACCTGGCAATTAAGCTGTTGGAATGTACATAGGTATGGGATGCTCAGGGTGGCTTGGTCCAGCTCCCTTTCATCAGAAAGTACTGTGAATGATTTCTACGATATCCCCTTTCTGGCTACCAAACGTGCTAATTCGTCAAAAGAGCTTATTCTGAGATTTCATTCCCCGAATTCTGTAAGCTTGCTTGGTCTACCTGCTTTGTTCTGATATCATTATATTCCTCCGAATTCAGCATTCGCCGGTCTCCCATAAAGCAAAAGCATATCAATTCATTGAGGCAACTAGTGTTTTTAAGGTTTACCACTAAATGAAAAAAGGCCTTAGGTAGATAGAACGTTTGTATGACCATTTCAAGATATTTTATTTAAGGCATCTTTGCCGGCTTCCAATGTCCCTGTTTGTGATACGCGTATGAGGGACAAGAAGACAGCGGGTAGTCTTTGTGACAGGGAAGAGCCGTGCATTAATTTGGAATAAAAAAGAGCTTCTCCCTGATATCCACCCAAAGGACTACCGTCAGCCCCCCAAAGGGGTACCAAGACTGCCACACCTGCTGGCTGACTGATTGTGGGGAGCGCAGGAAGCGCTAGCTCCATTTTCGGTTTTGGTAAAGAGGGCGGTGGGTAGGCTTGGAAGGAAAGTCAGAGTGGTGGCTTATATAAGCCACCACAGTTAGGGCTGGAGTTCTCACCCCTGGGCAAGAATAGGAGGTCCTACATTCGCTCACAACCGCTTGTTTTCTTGATATTGTTGGTTACAGCCTGTGGACCTTGATAAAAAGAGGAAAGTCTTGTTTCAGGAGCAAGGAAGGTCGAGTGGTGAAAGTCCAGTAGTTCGGGATAGGATTCGGCACTTTGGAAACAAAGTACATATTTAGATGAAACGGCATTGGGCGATATAAATCAGTCATGAAACATTAGGGATGCCCTCGGGGGAAGGGATAATGTATGATGAATACTGGTGATGGAATGTTACAAGATGAGATTGTGAAAAATGGCAAATGTTATGTTTCTGATGTTATTATTGTGTATAAATAGGGCCTAACATGGTGGAAAAGGGTCCTCTTTTTTGTTTCTTCCGTGCTTCTCGGTGTAACACCAGAAAAGTAGTTTTTCATTTGGTGGCTGTATAAAATTCATGCATAGATTTCAGGAAACTTCATGAAAGTCAGAGTGTGATTGGACCTTCAAATTTAATGGGACATGATTCGGATAAATTATATGGCTGGGCTAAATTTGTGAAAAATTCGCCTCACCTTAAAAGAATGGGTATGGAGTACAGACTTCTGAATTGTGATGAATTGCAAATCATAATCACGTGCTGGTGAGTTTTGGTGCATCGGACAGTGAGAACATATCTAATGTTTGGATAAGGAGTTGAATGAAATATTTTATATATTTTGATTTTCTATTGATAAATTACATTGTCCTGCGTATTTGACAATCTGATGGACAATTGCAATGTTTTTGCGCCATTCTGATATAGTTTATTCTTTAGAATCTTAACCATTCTTAGGAATAAAATTCTTTTAGTGGGTTGGAAAGGTCCCCCTCTTAAACTTCCCCCTTTGGGTTATGTTGGAGTGGAGGGGGTTTACATATAAGTGTTCTTAGAACTTGAAATAGGAAGATGATGTTCAAGTGGGGAAATACAGTTGACTGGTTAAGTCTGCGTTTGTGCTGTCACTGACCATAGGTGTTCCTGGAGAATCAAACTAGCAGCTTCATTTGTCTGGATGGTGTTAAATGATTACCTAAGGCAAGATCAACAAACAATTCGTGGAATATTGGCTTACAGCAGAAGCAGTCCTGGGTTTTCTTGAAAGCTTCACCGAATGGAATAGTGGCATATCACCTTTTCTCCTTAAAAGATCCTGATGAAATTTTACTTCGTGGCATACCTAACAACATATGGTGACATGTTGCAATAAGGTGTCAAGCTATGCTAGTTCCTTAAGCTAGGAAGCACGGATACACGCCGGGGGATCGTTGTGGCAGTTCAAACATGTGTTTGACCAGGATACAGTGGGACACGGCTGGACACGTGTCCGAGTGTCTTGAACAGGAGAAGAGAATTTTTTGCAGCTGGATACGACCCGGATACAGAGATACGTGGGGATACGGTGAGAGATATGGCGGGGTTTCATCTGTAATTTTAAAAATTTGAGGGACTGAAAAGAAAAAAAGAAATAAAGAAGAAACGATGCCCTGTGTTAGGGCTGGAAAGAGAAAAAAATGGGGAAATTTCAGCCTTCGGTGATCGTTCCCACACCCCACTCCAAAATCGAGACAGAGAGAGTGAAGAGTTGAATGAAGGCTCCACCAAATCTGCTTCAGCAACGAGAAGAAGAAGGGAGGGAAGACCATACCTGTGACTGCGAAGCCCCAGATGTGCTGCTGCCTGCTGTGCTGTGTATCCACTCCAGATCTGCTGCCACTTGTGCCTGTTGTGTTGTGTATCCCCCACGTTCCTTTTTTTTTTTCTTTTTGTTACTGCTAGCCTCCACCACGATCTTTTTCTTTTTCTTTTTCTTTTTGTTATTGCTATGGTATGTATTTTTTTTTTGTTACTCCTATAGCATCCGCCACGTTCTTTTTCTTTTTCTTTTTATATATTAATATATATATATATATGTATATATATTATTTTAATTAGCCGTATCCTAGCCGTATCCGTGTCCTTTATTTTGAGATTTTGTCGTATCTCCATTTCTGTATTGTATCGGATACGACACCCGTGTCCGTATCCGTATCCGTGCTTCTTAGTCCTTAAGTATCTGCATGTTTTGTAGGGTTTTCTTGGCATTTCCAGCTTGACATGATTCTTGCTAGGACAAATGACACAGATATTGAAAAAGAGATGGAAATGGAGCCTTTACCAGAAATTTGTGATAAAGATCTAGTCGTATTATTGCTTTATTTCTACCTGAACAAACACTACACAAATGTAACAAGGTGGACAACCCTGTCATCCAATCGGACACCCCTACATAAACGATCCTAGAGGGAACACTAGTCAAGGAAAAAACATTATATTCCTTGGCATGGATAACAAAGTAAGTATGAAAATAGCAGTGGTGGTAGTGATGGGCTCCAATCGAGTTGGTAACATTAAAGGGATGCAATTTTCTCCTTAGAAAGACTTGAGTGTCTAAAGTAGAAGCTAAAGAAGTCAATATCAATGAGCAAGATGAGTATGATACTTAGCCCCTCCTTCAGTTCAATACTCTTTAGCAGGCATAGTCAAGTGTGTAGTTCTCACCAACTTGTGTTAACATGTCTTGATTGGCCACAATTATCATAGACAAGATTATCCTCGACATTGGAATTTGGAGCAGAAATATGATCACCATCCATGGGTGCGGTGTTGCAGAATGGTATTAGATAAAAAATGATAGATATAAAAAGCTGAAAATAATGATTTTGCGCAGAACAGTATTAGGTGCTATACTGTGAGTAGATGGCGATGGCTCGAATGACTTGCTTGAGTCAACTGAGGCGCCTCTGAGGTACCGAAAAGTCAATTGAGATGGAATGCAAAATGGCATGATAATGACAAGTGTCAATTTGGATACGATTTGGATGAGTTGTGTTGGACAAATCAAAATTCTGTTACCATGATAGTTCTTGTTGAACATTGTAATACGTAGCTAAAATCATCTCTTTCCTTGTTTTTTCGGATTCTGCACCTCAAGCTATAAATCTGAGTGGCATTACCCTTTTGAGAATAAGTTTGAGCAACAATATCCCACATCTCCTTTGTTTTTCTAAAGAACAAGTATCTACGGGTTGTTCTTGGGTTGCTTGGATTGAAGAAACCATAACATAACGACAAAGTTCTCTATAGCCCAGTTAGCAAAGATTGATCTGTACACTTTGGTTTAACGACAACACATCAAGGTAATCCATCTTTCCTTTGTTCCTAGTAAACAATAGTGAAGAAAGAAAATAGACAAGATAATTAGTGCCATCAAACATGGGCATCGTAATTTGTAGCAAGAAGTTAAATTTTGTGTGTTAAAAATCATGCATAATCCACCAACCTTAAGCCTCCCAATCGCAATTGCCAATCCAACAACCATCTATATATATAGAATCAATCAATCAAGCGTATTATCCAATATGTGGCGAGTGTAAAAATTGCAAGTGTGTGAAGAGTAAGAAGAGACGATCACAAACACAAGACAAACAATTTTTAGGTGGAAACCCTTTTGAGATAAACTATAGGACCATAGTCCACCTAACCTAATTCACTATATTCAAAGTTAGATTACAAGGATTAAAGACTTATATCTCAACCAAATCCATGGGAAGATGCTTTCTCAACTTGAATGTTGACTCTGGAATTCACCAATAGCTCGACTCTAGAGGAATAAATTCAGTAGGTGACAACTTGATCTGTGGAATCCACCTTAGATCCTCTTAACCACTGTGAGTTTTGTGGATTTCTACAAAATCTCTCTATCTGTTCAAGATTGAAGGTGCAAAAATAAGAATATTTTAAGAGCTTTTGAATCATATATGTTACGTCTCAAAATGGTCATAACTATGAAGATGTAACGGTTTTTCAAAAAACCAAATAAAGCAATTTAATTTAAGTTTTGAGTTAAAAACAATATTTAATGAAATAGACTTGGTTCTGAATGATAAGTGGATCACCTAAATCAGTGTCCAGATGAGAGAGGTATGAGCTTTATGATTAGCCGAGACCAAATAACTACACGCCACCCAAGCACCATTAGATGTCTACTTGGTAACCAATGGATGCCGCCCAATTTACTCCATGACTTGGTTCATTTAGTATTGACATATTTTACACTATATTCATCCTAATTGGACCCATCTTGATCGGCTGATCCCATGGATTCTAAGTGACTATAGCTCTAGCACATTCTAGGATGACCTAAGAGGTCATCCTAGCAGTTCACGACTTGTTTTTTTTTTTTGGAAATCCATGTCTAAAGCTAACCAAGAACTAACCCATAACATCCACTGATTTAGGAAAAGGAGATTTTACAAGAATGGTACTACTCAAGATTCTTCGTCAAAACTTTTTTCTTTTGAATTGAATACACTTGAAACTTCTCAAGTCTCAGAGGCAGGGGGTTCCCAGTTCCAAGCATGGTTTAAAGAGTCGTATTGATAGGAATCGTCCGATATCGATACGACTCAGTTGAGGTGTATTCAACGCGTTAATTTCTGTTTTGAGGATGATAGAAATTCTGTGTAAACTAGGTGTCTCAGTCTACTCGTGGTTGACTTGGAGACTTCTTGGTTGACTCAGTTGAGTTGTTGTAGTCATCATCATCGAATGGCATCGTATCAGCCAATACCATTCACAATACTGTATATGCCCTAAGTCTCTGTCCATATCTAACTTTTTCTACCTTACATGTCATATATATGGTGTAATACCCTTCCTTGATTTTGTGCATAATGTGCATCAGTGCTCTACTATGCGACTTTGGACCATGTTTTCACTCCTATGTTTATGTTTCTTGTAGGCAAAACCTGATTCTTCGGATTTTTTTTT
>CM042199.1:14779997-14797429 GCA_023539305.1 Ilex asprella | reverse complement strand
GTTGCCATAATTTTGGATGAGGTTGGAGAGACGATTGCCCCTCCTGTGTACCAATTATCTATTTTGCCTTTCGAGCTAGAGCATAACCTGATTTCACTTGATGGATTCCTTTCTAGCTTGGGTTCCATATTTGTTTATCGGTCCCATCTTCGATTCCCATGGGGATTTGCAGAATTGCCTTTCTATCTGCTTCAGTAAAGAGATTATGCATTAGGTCTTCTTTCCACCTGCCATATCTTCTATCCATCAGTTGACTGACCTGTTCCAAGACACAGTCCTCTGGTTTCTTACTTTCAATTGAGAAATTGGGTGGAACCCATTTATCCCCCCAAATATTGATACTTTTTCCATCATGCACTTGCCAACTCAACCCTTTTCAAGTAGTTCACGTCCCCACAATAGACTTGTCCAGGTCCAGGAAGGTCTTGACCCTTTTTTCTCTCTCATAAAATCTGTATTTGGGAAGTAAATTGACTTAAGGATCCTTGTCCAATAAGAATGTGGCTCTGATACGGTATGCCAACGTTGCTTAGCCAACAATGCTTGGTTGAGAAACAATTCCAAAGGTGAGACATTTTTTGTGGAAGGTATGTTCAAATGCATTAGCAACACAAGAAAATCTATATAGAAGAAATTGTGCTAAATCCCAAACTCGTCTGATCTGTAACACAAGCGTAGAAGTGGTGGAACATATGGTGCTTGGGTGTGAATGGACACATAGAGTGTGGTTTGGGGTGGATTTAGGATTAAGAATGGATCGAATATCCATGGGATAGGTGAAACAATGGTTGTCCAATGTGATGGATAATATTGGAGTTTGGAAGGAAATGGTGGAAGTAATGAGTAAGGTGGCCAGAGTAGTGTGGATTGTTTGGAGGTGTAGAAATGAAGCAGTTTTCAATAAGAAGAAACCTAATCCAATGATGGTTATTTCTCAAGCACAACGTCTATGGGGAGATTTCAGCTCCATAAGGAGTAGAATGGTCAGTAGCCCTCCAACAACAACTATTGACTCTTAAGCAACCAACTCATGGGTTCCTCTTGCAAGTGACTAGTTGAAACTTAATTGCGATGGGGCTTTCAAGCAACACCAACAACAATCAGCAATGCAAATCCTAGCAGTGTCAAGCTTGTATGCAGAAGCAGTGGCGGTGCGAGAAGCAACTGTGATGGCGCAAGTCCTTGGACTGAACATAGCAATTGTGGAGAGTGATAACTTGCAGGTAATAGTACTTTGTACCGATGAAGATGATCCACCATGGGAGATGTGGCCTTTTATTAAGGATATTCAGATATGTGCGAGACAGTTGCAACTGTCTTTCTGCTATACACCTAATGCTTTTAACAATGCGGCCCATTGGGTGGCAAATGCTTGTCTGTCTCAAAATCTACCATTATCTTGGGTATATGGCCAGCCACAAGAGTTAGTTGACATTTTTATCAAAAGATTGTAATTACTCTTTTCATGAATAGAATGAAATTTTAGTTTATGATAAAAAAAAAAGTTAATTTGCATAAAAACTACCTAACAGAAACCAGGCCCTATAGTTCCAAACCTGAATCCTATATTGAGGAGAGAAACACATTAAGTCCATTGGTTTGCCTAATTGATTTTAGCAAATTGAAACTTGCAAAGCAGAAAGCTTTATCATAATCTAAAAAAGGCAATAGCTAAAACTAGGCTATAGTATGGTCTGATAATTGGTTTGGACACATACAAAGAAGACCAAGTTTTATACTGTTGGTTTGGCTTCTTAGACAGGACTATCTCCATTGAGATACTTAAAATGAGAGAGGGATTTCGACAGTTACTCATCAGGCACAAGACAACCTGCCCGTGTTGCATCTCCACATTGAAGTAGGAAGAAAGCTCGAGATGGCACTAAGAAAAAAGATCATTTCAACTCCACCAATAAACATAAACCAGGCCAACTGTGAACCCTGCTGCAATTGGAATGCCTTATTTGAAATCGGAACATAAACAAATTTTGGATGCTGATTAGAACATAAACAAGAAGTATGCTGATGACTGAGTATTAGATGTCTTTCCCGAATGTTGGATGATGGAGGGTGCACTATCAGTCAAGAGTCCAGGTGCAAATTTTCTGGACCATCATTAGAATTGTAATTCAGCTAGTTCTTTTAGATCATATTGGCTAGCTTTTATTATTTTTTTTCTATTATCTATCCTGGTTTGTACTTGTGGCAGGTTTGCAAGTTTAACCTCTCAAACGTAGTGTCAATGGACCTAAATTATGTTTCTCTAACTTTTATAATGTCATCGTGAGAAGGATTTGATTTTCTCAGTCAGTTGAAACCAACAATAACAATAACGACGCGATGAAATCTATTAAGTTGCAAGCAAGATATACATAATCAATGCAAAAAAGCAAGATGCAAAATCTTCCATTAAAGCTAGAATTGAAGAACCATAGGAACATGCATATCTTTGGTTAGCTAACCCAAATTGTGGGCGCATAAAAAACACAAACACAAGAAGAAAACCAGAAAGAAATCCACCATTAGGAGCAAACTTGTGTATAAATCAGCTAAGACAACTTATAGAAGCAAATAATTAAAGAGCACACTTCGACCATGTGTGCAACCAAACCAAAGGGCACATATGTTTTTGCATAATGCTGACGAACACACCAAGCGCCACATCACAAAGAGATTCAATCTCAATAACAAGACCGAAGAGAATGGAGATTCAATATACAGGACTACCTATGTTTAAGTAAGAATTTCACAAAAGAGAAAGAGAAAAATATAGAATATTCACCATCTAAAATTATGGGCAACACAAGCTAAAAATACTTTATTTATGAATTGGTTGCCTATGACCTGAGCAGCTACTTCTAACTACAGAGAGCTATAATGGAATTGCAACAACAAAACAGAATCCACGAAGCATAACCATTGAGCTCATATGAAAAATCCACCACATCAAAAATGTAAAATTATCTCACAAGAAGAAAAACTGAATCACCATTTGAAACAAAACATTTTCTTTAAATCTATTACATAGTTATTATCCCTACTGTGTACATAGTACATAACTATAATCATAAATTCTAATATCCACAGTCAATCAGATTTTGAACACCTCTTGTGTTAGGGATCATGGGAATCTCACTTCCTTGTAAAGGCTCTTTGCGATTATCTTTTTAGCTTCTAAGCAAAATATTGTACCTCCTCCCAAAAGTCCCATTGATGTGGCCAATGTGTAAATGTACATTCTAAAAAGTATACTAATTGTCCCTAACATAAAAACAAGGCAACGATCATCATAAATCCTAATATCAACAGTTAGTTAGATTCTGGAAACCCGAGGGGATCGGTATCATGGAAATCACACTCTCTTGTAAACCCTGTTCTTGATCACCATTCGATAACTCTTCCTGATCAACGTTCAGCAGCTCTGCTAGGGAGATACTGTCCCAATTTGTGTTATCCAACATAAATAGGTCAGCGTAATTCCATGTTTCCAAAGCAGGCAAGCAACATTCTTTTGAGATTGGAGACTCTGCTGCACAAGGCATGACATTACTTTATATTTGACATTCAAATCCGTTTCTTCCACCACAATATAAAGCACCAACACTTGATTAGGGTGCCACTGATGCATCTGTGATAGATCCACATTGCGCAACTAGTGTTGTCCCCCTGTTATTATTACGACTCGTGTATTCCTCATATTGATATCCTTCAAGTTGGGCCACCAAAAGGCTCGGCTCATTGTTGATTGCCTGCTGGGAAATAGCTTCACTATCATCTTCTACTAAGGTAGCCATGATACTATTTGGCACTTGAAATTCTACAAACCTGTCTCGTCCAAAATATAATGCACCAAATTTAGGGGTCACTGCCATGCTCATGTATTGTTGATATAGATAATTTTTGGATCATTTTAACAATTCAATTAAATAGCATGCACCAATTTAACAACACAATAAACCAATAACACTAAAATCTAAAACAATTTCAACAATAATTACAATAAAATGCAAGAAAGCATAATCAATCCATCATAATTGTTTCACAAATACAATAACAATTATTTTAAGTTTAAACCATATGGTTAGGGAATTAGGGTTATATATATATATAATAATAATAATAATAATAATTAATTAATTAATGCGGGTAGGGTAGGGTAAGAATACGAAAATTAATGGCTATTCTGTATTTCTACCCGAATTAGTTGGAAGACCAAAAACTTTTCCGTATTCCTATCCGATTTTTTTGGTTAGCCGTTCAATAGGGTCGGGTAGGGTAGGAAATTGGGACTAATCGTAAATTTGAACACCCCTAGCTGGGACATGGATGGTTGTGGATGTAAATTGATGTTTGTTGGAGTGGTTTTTTGCTAAAAAAATGTTAAAGGGTAAAATGGTCAAATTAACTTAAATAATTTTTTTTAATATCATTCATATTTGTGAACCTCACAAAAATGAAAAATTACTTACCAAACATCGGATAAGACATGACGTGTCATTATATCCAAACCAAAAACATCGGATAGGACATGATATATCATTATATCCAAACCAATGCAAGTGAGTGGTGGGTTAAGCATGGATAGGAATGGATATAAATTTGATATCCTATCCAATCCTTTCCGAGCATCCAAACACACCCATGGAGCATTTTGAATTATAATTTTATTTTTATATTTTTAACTTTGCTGAAATTATTTAACAATTATGTTATCAAATATATGCTTATGAATCAAGATATAGAATTACAATCCAACTTTTAACTGATGTTTTCAAAAGTATCAAACATAAACTTTGGAATGTAATAAAAATGAAGCTACTAATAGCATATATAAGTTTTGATATGTATGAAAATAGAAAATCTCAATAAGAGTGCCCACACCTCTTGCACGGAAAAAAATGACACAAATCCTTCAAGATTTCACATGAAAAACTACAAAAAACATATATTCACGCATCTTCAAGTAACTCCAAGCTAAGCATATTGGAGTAGAGAAAAATCCTTTTCAAGGATGTGAGTCATAGATATGATGATCCCAACATTTGGACCAAAAAAAAAAAGAAGAAATAGAATACATATATACTACTATAAAAAAATAATTATCTCAACCAGGTCGAAGATGAGGAAGGTATAAAGCTAAAACAACCAATGATGATTCCTTTCCCCTAGATTACTTTCACATTCCTTTGGGAGTTTGGTTAATGAATTGATGCAAAATGAGAACAGATAAAGAGAACACCTATGAAAGAAAAAACAAAAGGTTACTGATTGTAGGTTTTAAAAGTGTGTATGTGGAAAAAAATTAATATTGTAATTATTCATTATGATATTATAATCTTAGTAACCCAACAATCAAGCTTGTTTATCCAAAACTTAAATAGTAGCTGTGAGATCCTGGTATCCCACATCGGTTAGGGAGGAGAAAGTTGTTGGGTTTATAAGTAAGTCCCTCACCTTACATGACATAAGACATTTTCCTAGGGGTACTGGAAGGAACAAAACCGTGAGGGCCAGTGGGCCCAAAGCGGACAATATTATGTCATGTGGAGGGTGGGGTGTTACAAAATGGTATCAGAGCCGACTCTCGCCTGAATCGAGTGTGGGGACCTGTCGTGCTCGAGTGTGGGCGGGAGGTTACTGGTAAGTATGTCTGTGCTGCACGAGGACGTGCAGCCCTGAGGAGGGTGGATTATGAGATTCTGGTATCCCACATCGGTTAGGGAGGGAAAAATTGTTGGGTTTATAAGTAAGTCCCTCACCTTACATGACATAAGACTTTTTCTCAGGGGTACTGGGAGGAACAAAACCGTGAGGGTCAGTAGGCCCAAAGTGAACAATATTATACCACGTGGAGGGTGGGGTTTTACAGATTTCTGAGAATCAATCTTTAACGCCCCAAAAATTGGGAGTCCTTAATTTAACAAAATTTGGGCAGAGTCTCCTTTGTACGAGTAGCTCTACCCTAAATACAACCTGTGCAATTATTCTACATTGATCACACCGGGTCCATTTATGGATAAATATTGACCACACCGGGTCCATTTCTAAGTAACCATTCAAAATTATGGGAGCGACTAAATAAATTTCATAACCTAAAAGAAATGCATTCACCATTTACAATAGATACAATATCATCCCAAAAAAAGATGTCCACTATGGCATTTACATCCCAAAAGATAAACTGAATTCTTACAAAGGAATAACAAAAGAATATTAGGCTTTCCATTGCCTCAAAAGAACCTTCCTAGGAAAATAAAACAAAAGGTCATGTCACTCTAAGCGTCCGTCTCGGGATCCACATGTCCGTCCATGGAAGTCTCCCAAGGTGCCGGTTCATCAACACCTAGCTCCTCTTCTAGTACATAATCTGAAAAATATTTATGTGTAGGGGGTGAGCACGAAGCTCTGTAGGAAAATCCTCCCAAACTTGAGCTAGGTTTAGAAAAAAAAATAAGTAAAACGGTCGGTCACATTTTTTAACATAATATATATACATTTGAAATAAAATAATGACATTTTAAACAGATCTCAAGTTTAAGTAAAAACAGTAATTAAATAAATAAATAAACACAATATACCATTAATAATTCATTCCACCCTAAAACGTTTCTCACAAGTTCTTGCGAAATCCCATACTTCCCAAAATTCTTGTAAAAACTATTTTTGGTACAATGAACAATAACCCATAATTGTATTCGTATCTCAAGTATGAAGCAAGATCCCGCATGGTCACCATAAAAAATATCACGACCCACATACACACACAAATCCTCGCAAGGATATCCAATCTTTAGGAAGGGCGTATGCCAACACTATGGCAGTGACGTATATAACCCAGACATTAGTATATTAACCCTTTTTCACGATACCCCGTGAGCAATAGTGGTTTAATCCTTACAAGGCACTAACCCCAGTACGAGTGGTAGGAAAAGTTCATACCCTCACGGAGTACAAAGGCGTTTACCCACTCCATGATACCCAGTCAATAACATCCTATGTTCATCCAAACAACCACACAAGAGATACAATACCAACAATTATCTCACATAACAACAATTCCATAAATCTCCAATTTACTAGCAAATTCCAACAATCCACAATTCTCACAAGTGATATTCCCACTATAACAAATTTAATAAAAAGAATACAAGAGATCATTAACAATTTCATTTTAATACTCAACACAAAGCACTAGAATTTTCAAAACCAAGATTAAGTAAATATAGAGGGAGAAATCCATATTTCTAAAAATCTAGGGTTTTAAAGCAAGATCAAGAGATTTTACGGGTTTTCAATCCTAACTTTGTGTAAAACATGATAATGTTTGCAATAGGACCAAGAAACAAAGAACCCATAACAAATACATGTGATTAGGAGTCCAAAATATACATATGTATTAACCCTAACATCAATGAACAAGAATGAGAGAAAACCCTACCTTGAATCAAAGTCCCAAACTAAAATCCAAGCTCTAGAGATCTCCTTTCTCTCTTCCTCCTTTCTTCTATCTTCTCCTAGGGTGCTAAGAGGTTTGGGGTGAGAGATGTGAAGAAAAAATGGAAGCAAAGGGGCTGAAAGCTGTGTTTTAAACACAGCAGCCCCGAAGTTTACTGTTCACAGCCTGTTTAGGCTATCTCCAAAATTATGGTTTTGCCACTAAAAATCTTCAATTTGCTCCATATGACTATTCTAAGGTTTTTCGACATTCCGGATTCATTTTTAATGTTATTTTAACCTAAAAACATTTATTTTTATGATTTATCTCAAAACTAAAATAAATTTACACTCGAAACACTAAAATTACTATTTTATTCTTCTGAACCGCTATAGGAGCTATTTTTACGGTTTCAATATACATATAGTTTATTCTTAAGTCATTACATATATAAGAATCACTAAAAAAGTATATTAATATATTAATATAAACATATGGGGGTTTACACCTTCAAAGTGTAAGAAGAAAACACAACACTTTACTATCCAAAGAACATCATAGTGCAAATTTTTGGTCAAATTCGGAGAATAAGCTGTTTTGACTCAGGTATTTCTAGTATATGTGACCTATATGGTTGGAAAGATATACGAGTTAGGGTTCTAACAAAAATAACGGTGCGTAATTTGGACTTTCTAACAAAGAGTTATGATCAAATTGGTGAAAGGTAGTCTACCGGACTGCTTGATTCTTCTATACTTGTCTAACTAGAGTTTGAGTGTCTTTTGTCACAAATCATATCTCATACCCATCTCCAATATAGGTAGTATGACTAGCCTAAGGATCCATGTCTAGCATCATTCATTAACCAAAACCAAATTATCATCCGTCTCTTAAAATCATCCATAACAACATGATGTAGAACTAGTATATCCATCAAAATTTTTCTTCAATTCCTCTAAGCTAGCTCATTAATGAGAATGCAAAATGTCATATTTTTCTTTTTTATTATTTATTATTTTATACTTATTATTCTTATAATTTGATTTAGGATGTAAATAGAGACGTTAAATGCAAAACGAAGCTAATTGGATGATTGTTGATAGTTTAGAGATGTGGGGGTTTACACAATCAACGTACATAGAACGGGGATGAACCAATATACATGCAAATACAATTATTTGTTAAGAGCTGTCTTTTATTGTTTCTGTTCAATTTATTACTCTTGTTAAACTTGAGATCGGTTTAAAATGTCCCTGTTTTTATTTTAAAATTATATATGCTAGTTGTGAAATGAGACCAACTGATTTTATATGTTTTTCTAAACCTTGTTCGGGTTTGGAAGAATTTTCCTACAGAACTCTGTGCTCACCCCTTACTTTGCAACCTTTTCAGATTATCCTCTAGAGGAAGAACTGGGAGTCGAGGAGCCCGCACACTGGAATACTCCGATAGACGGGAGTGTGGACCCCGAGGTGGACACCTAGAACGACACTTTCTTTTGATGCTAGACTAGGAAATTTATTTTGGAGACATTGTGGAGTCTAGTTTTCTTTTGTTATTTCCACTGCGATATAATAGTTAAATTTTTGGGATGTAAAGGTCTTAGTTGGTCATATTCTTTTGGATAATGTTATAAATTTCATGGATGATGAATGAAGTCACATTTATTTGATGGATTATATTAGTGCTTTCATTACGTAAATTGTTTTAGCATGTAATGTTGTCCAAGGTAGTTTTTGGGGAGTTACACTTGCCTACATATATGATATCCGAATACATATATGACTTGATGGATAATCACAGACATGAAAAAATATAGATATAGACAGGGACTCTTATCCAATAGAGAAACTGTAAGTAACGTTCTTCCATCAAAGAGTTATAACTACTTTGAATTGCTCCATGATGGTCACTCCATCTGATGATGGGAGTAAATTGTTTTAGCATGTAATGTCGTCCAAGGTAGTTTTTGGGGAGTTACACTTGCCTACATATATGATATCTGAATACATATATGACTTGATGGATAATCACAGACATGAAAAAATATAGATATATGCAGGGACTCTTATCCAATAGAGAAACTGTAAGTAACGTTCTTCCATCAAAGAGTTATAACTGCTTTGAATTGCTCCATGATGGTCACTCCATCTGATGATGGGAGTAGTTGATAGTTACCTTAGCATTAGTTATCCTTAAGAATTTGACTCAGTATATAAGATATATATTAAATATACATAATATTTATTTATTAAAGAGATGATATGGCATGTGGGTCATCTTAAGTCTCTAATTATAGATAGAGTCCAATATTAATTAGACATAAAATCTAACATATAAAACTTGGAGAAACATAATTTAGGTCCATTGACACTATGTTAAAAAGGTTAAACTTGTAATCCTGCACCAAGTACAAAACATGATAGATAATAGGTAAAGACAAAAGCTCATATCATCTTAAAGAATTGGTTGAATTACAATAAAAATTCAGTGGTTGCTAAGTGAGCTGCCCTTCAATTGGTGTTATTAAATTAAATTTTGTTGATTTTGTGTTTGAGTCTGATGATTTTTTTGGTATTGATGTTGTTGTTAGGGATTGGAATTGTTCCTTTGTTCGGGGTTATTCCCAAAGGATCCAAAGACTTCTTAAACTTGATCGTGTGGAGGCAGTGGCAACGACAACATCCATTAAATTAGCAGCAAACTCAGGTTATGGAAAAACTGTTCGTGAAGGTGATTTGAAGCTTGTTATAGATGTTTTGAAAAAGGGTACTTCAGATTTATCAGAGAGGAGTAAATTTCTTGATCAAATTAACAGTTATATTGATGGGTATGTTGATTGCTCAGTTTCATGGATTCATGGAGATGAGAATTCAATAGCTACTTATTTAGCTAAGTTTGTGAAAAATTGCATGAGTCCTTGTAATTGGAGAGAGGATTATCCTGATTTTTTATTATTTCTCATCCAAAATAATGTACTCATTTCTACTTAATAAAAAATTTGATCATTTCTATCATAAAAATATATATTTTAAAAATGTCACTCAATTACCAATTTTTTTAATTGGATTATAAATAGTCCAATTGATGATGTACTTGAAAATTTGATTATATTAGATTCATTTTCCAATAAAAACAAGGGTTAATTGTTTTTTATCTCCCTGTGATTTCGGCTAAAAGCACTTTATCTACTTAACGTTTAAAATTATACACGTTACCCTCTTGTAGTTATGTACCAAAATAAAATAGTTTCGTTTATTATCCAAGTTAACAGTGAGTGTGTTTTATATGCCCAAAACATTTTGTGGACATTGTTTTCCTCCAATAGAATATTATCTAAGTACCTAAAATATCATTTATAATATATAGTATAATACCTAAATAGGTAGGGCATCGGTCTAAGATAAAAAAAAGTAAAACAAATATAAGTGATTTTCGATCTCGGATCAAAACCTTGCTTGAGGAAAAAAGAGACTCGACATATTTGATTAAAATATGCTAGCTTATTATCATGATTTATTTGTTTTATGGACAAGAGTAAATTAGAGGATTATTATAAATATCAGCATCTGCGAAAAAATTTTGATTTTCTTTTTTATTTTTAATTATTATAATCAGGTCAATTATACCCTCCTATATATTTTTATTTTTTACACATACTAGTTGATGCACACGTGCGTTGCACGTATATTATTTTCAGTGTGAAATGGTGTATATTTTGTCTATAAAACTTAATAAGTATTTGACAACTTCTATAGCAAAACAATTTACTCATAATCCACTAAATCTTGATTCTTGATAAATAAGATTACCCATGTTATATGCATGTAAAACTAAACTATAGTTTACAGGATGTCGAACATATAGAAATTGCTTTTGCCACGCATAATTCTGAATTTTCGATATCTGCATACTTCTATTTATGAGTGAAATTCAATGGTTCAAAAAATATAAAAAAGAATCTCATAGACTTATTGCTTAAAAATATCTTAAAGGAGGAGTTACAATCCCACTGACCAAGTTTTGGGACATGCTAGATAGCTGCAGTAGAATAACACATAAATACCACTAAGCACAAACCATATTTCTATTTTGAAATTTCATAAATCAATAGCAAAATATAGATGAGGGGGTTCTGCAGGAAAGCAAAAGCTTTGTGGGATTAAACGGACTGGTTAGACTTCAAGATATTATTCGAGGTCGAACTATTAGATGTGCAACTATTTCTAATCTTTAGTGCTTGCAGTCCAAGTCATAGGTATGTGCAAGGAGATTTCAGAAGGTCAAGGGGAACTGCATCGCCCTAAAAAGAAAGTTTCAAGATTTTTGAGACAAGGACAACAAAGTTTGTATGTCCATTAGAATTGATGATTTGTGATGTTATCACCTTAATTCAACAAAATCCTAATCTAGCAGTTTCAGTTTCGGCTACGTGAAACATATTTTATTTGTCTCGTTTACTTAAAGATAATATATGAAAGTACCATCTCAAGGCCGACACTTTCTTTAGAATTCCAAACTCTTGGTGAAGTTGTTTTTCTTTTTGGTTCTTCTTTGCTATGGGTGGATGCATTCTGTCATGTAAGCATCACCTTTTGTTTTGTTCTTGTATTTTTCTTTTATGAATACAGTTTAACTTTTCAAAAAATATATATATAATTGGGTTATTCGACAGGCAACCATGTCAAGAAATGCCCTTTCTGGTCTTCTGTACAATTGGCATCACCTTCATTGTGAATTATACACTTGCAGCTGATACAACCATTAAAGTGCATTGTGACAAGAAAACTCTCAATTAGTACTCATTTCTTCTTTATCAAAAATATGACACGAATTCTAATCGTTAGATTCTCCTTTTATTTTTAGCACTCATCTAACTATAGAGTTTCTTTCTCTTATCACCTATATGACATACAATTATTTATATAATACTTACATTCAAATAAGTTATGTCCTGTAACCAAAAAAAAAGTTATGTCAAAAAAACAAGAATTCACATATTGGTTCAAACGGTCAGAAAAGGTGGGATGATAGCACTCTATCAAAAGAAGAAACATATATCATTTTCTTAGAAAAAAAGAGACTGCTATCAAGAGAGAACAAAAGTAAAGAGTATTTGTTTAATCATCGAGTGAGCTTCTTAGGTTAGGTTAGGTTAGGTTTCTTGAGATTTTTTACATTTAGATATAGCTTATTCTGTCAAAATATCTTCTTTTTAGTTAATATTTTGCAGAGATAAACTTAATCAGAACAAACAATACCACATGACAGGAATGGATTATCTAAATCAAATTCCAAGAAGACCATTAGATCCTTTTAAAACAGTTCCGGTATGATAGCAAAGTTAATGTTTGAGAATCGAAGTGCCCAACCCCTAAATAAACTTATAACAGTGCCTTCAACCTAAACTTATAACAGTGTTTTTAAGCCCCTTGTTAATTTATAAAATTGGTAATGGGAACATTGTCTTTCTTTGGTTGGACCCTTGGCATCCAGAAGGGCCAATTTATGAAAATAGGGGGGATGTTGTTGTGAGAGCCTCTGGTCTGGGGATGGAGGCAAAGGTATGCAGCATTATTGATGGTAGGAAATGGGCTTGGCCTTTGGCTGATCATGTAGACCTTCTGCAGTTGAAAGGTGGGATCCCTGCTGATATGAAACCAAATCCATATAGTGAGGACACCTTACAATGGTTACCTTCCTCCTCCCTTGATTTCAGCACCAACTCTGCTTGGGAACAACTTAGAAATAAAGGGCAAATTCAAAACTGGCACATCATTGTTTGGTTCTCTGGAGCTGTGTCTAGGTATAGCTTTATTCTTTGGCTGGCAGTTCAAGAGAAGCTAACTACCCAAGATAACTAATTTCTTATGGTATTATTCAAAGAGCTCAATGTGTATTTTGTAGAGAGGTGACTGAAACTCATGCCCACATTTTCTTTGATTGCTCCTTTACAAAGAGAATCTGGTTATTCTTGCAGAGCAAACATAATGTCCAATGGCCTAGCTTGGAGTGGAGGTCTTTGGTTACTTGGTTTGCTATTAATGTCAAGGGGAAGGGACTTGGGAAACTGATTAGCAGACTTATCCTTGCAATTGTGATCTATGTGATTTGGAGAAAAAGAAATGCTAGGATTTTCAGGAATAACTTTAAAGATGTGATGACTATCTCTTAAGATGTGGTGGGTTGCATTAGATTCAAACTTCACCTGAACAGAGGTTACAAAAAAACTGCCCTCAATCTTTGGCTGCAAAAACAATGGGCCTTGCCTGTGGATATTTTTTACCCTCCTTGAGGGTTTTTCTTTTGGGCCTGTTCTGTTTCTTGCCTTGGTGATTGTTGTTCTACCGGAGTACGCGGCTGCTGGTATGCTCCTGGACGACTGCATGTTTTTTGGTCTGCTCTGTTTACCTTTCTTTGGCTGTGTTGGCTCTTGTCTTGGGGTCTTTGGCGTGTTGCTGGGGCTGGCTGTAGGCTTTGAACTGATTTGTTGTGCTGCTGGACTGTTTCTGGACTGTTCTTTGTGCTGCTTGTCTGCTATGGACTGCTCTGTTTTGCTGCTTGTTGTGCTGTGACTTGGATGAGGCTTGTCTGAAGCTGCTCTGCTGATTCTGTGTGGTCTCTTGCTGGGATTTTCTTCTGTTCTCTTGCTGAATTTTTAGCTAGAGTTGTGCCTGGGTGATTTTGGGTTGTTGCTGCTAGCTCCCTTCTTTGCTGTTTTCTTTTTTTGATGTCCAGTCATGCTGGCCTTGTGTTTTTCTGGTTTTTCTTTGTGGAATATGCACTGCTTCCTGTTCTTTGTTTTTGCTTGGAGATGGGGTATCTTCATATTCTAGCTTTAAGAAGATCAACCATCCCATTGGATTTTACATTTGTACATGTTTCCATTGTTTATAATATTACCTTACTTACCAAAAAAAAACCTAACAACCAATGTTACGAATGATCATAAAACCTCACAATCCCATCCAAGTGTCCGACAGTGGGAAGCATTGAGAATGCTAAAGCACCTTAATAACTTTGAATGACAATCACGTAAGTCATTTACAAAGCCTGCAAATTTTTTAGACTGAAAATCTACAACTCAACATTATATCAAAACCATTGACGATGATTACGAGTGATCAAATTTCGTCAATGCCTAAAATATATTTGAACTTCAATTAAGTTCCTAAAACTTTTATTTTTCTAATTCAAATATATGTGCTCTACCATATTTTCTTTATCCATAATCATATTTTTTTGTTTGAATTGAAAGCCAACCTATTATTGAACTTTTACACCAAGTTTGAACCATCCAAAACACTCTACACAACCAACAAAATTTAATGTGCATACATGAAACATACACACGTCGAATTTGACCAAGTTTTTGGCACCTATAGCTTCTTTTATTTTTTTATTTTTGCCAAAAACTTCGCCCATAAGTTAGGTCCATTATCTAATGCAAATATAAACTTATATAGCACGAGATAGTTTATAAAAAAAATTGGAAATCCTATCCAAAAAAAGAATCAGAAACAAAATTAGTAACCCAACACTCGGACAAACCTTTGGACACCATATCCAAATTGGAAGAAAGACCCATCACACAACCAATGCGATAATACTTCAGCCGAGGTTGATTGTTAAAAAAAAAGCAAAACAAATTGATCGATTAAGTTCAAAAATATAAACGTAAGTCAAGAAAACTGAAACTTAATTATGGGAGAAATTTGCCCTTATGAGATTAATCAACAATCTCGTTGGTCGTTAGCTCCTAATGAATAGTCTACATAGGAATTTCATAGACACATACATGGGCGCATACCCACATTATTAGAATCAGAAACCAAGTTCAGGTAAAAATAAGTTGAAGAGAGAGGAGTGTTGTTGAGTGCTTACCTGGAAGATGGCTTCGTAAATGATTTTGATTCATTCGTACCAATCATAATTTCTAGGGTTTCAGATTCAAAAGTAAAAACAAAGGCGATAAGTAATGCAGAGAAAGAAAAAGGGAAAGAGGATTTGTACCTGTTGAAGCAGCATCTTGGGAGACCATATGAGAGCCAGAGAGAGAGAGAGAGAGGTTTTTCAATTGGAAATTACTTTTAGACCCTACAAATTCTAAGCATTCGGTTACCGACTACCCGTTATTGCTTGGAATTTGTAGGGTCTAAAAGCGGGTTATTTACTTCTAATTACTGAAGGTAGGTATTTGATTGGATGCCATGAAGTGGTAATATAGATTACCGAGTGATTTCAGGGTAGATGGGTAATTAATTGTGACTAATTTAACTTTATACAATTGTTCAAGGACAATGATGAAACAAAATATTTTTTTTTAGTAATGCTATGTAATCCAAACTTGTAACCCAAATTTACATCCAGAATGAAGAGGATCATTGGATCAGTGAGTCTTATTTAAAAAAATTGATGGGTCCACTCATCCAACGGTCCCTTTTCATTTGGGATACATAGTATTTCCTTTTTTTTTTTGTTTAGTAGTCTTTTAAAAATAGTATACATATAGATAAATATATAGAGGAAGATGAAAAATCTTTTAGAAGTTGTGCCCCTCCATCTCTCTTGTTTCATAAACTAATAATTTAATGGAGAAATTAGAATAAGAGGAGTATGTCATAAATGATATTAATACAATAAATAAAAGGTGTATTGTATTGTCTTTATAATAGATTTATTCATGGTAGTTTAAATAATTAAGAAATATTAGAGGGTAAAAGAGGAAAATA
Source organism: Ilex asprella (assembly GCA_023539305.1). Taxonomy (NCBI): domain Eukaryota; kingdom Viridiplantae; phylum Streptophyta; class Magnoliopsida; order Aquifoliales; family Aquifoliaceae; genus Ilex; species Ilex asprella. The sequence continues at coordinate 14,781,262 of CM042199.1, read as the reverse complement.
AAAGTTTTTCAAAGATACATACTTTTTAAAGTAGTATAGATAGATTAAATTTTCAACTTGTTTTGAACTCTTTTATAAGAACTTTTAAATTCTTTTGAACTCATTTATTAGTAATACAGTTATATACAGTATCTATATCTATATGATTTATACTCAAATATATGTTATATTTTATTTTTTGGTATATAATAAAATAATAATATTATAATTTATTTAACAAAATAAAAATTATTAATTCTATAATATAATTAGATGTGAAAATATTTAAAAAGATCTAAGAAATACCTAAATAAATGAAAGATTAGTTGCTTAAAAACTTATAGAATAAATCAATAATTAAATTTTGTAACACCCCGCATTTTCTTTTATAAATGTATATAGTTATAGGATAAATAATTATTGTGAAAATGAGGATATGTATAATGATGAAAGAATGAATCACATAGGTTAAAACATTAGAAATGAATAATTGGGAGACAAATGGATTTGGGTAGTTTAAGTTTCAAAGACATTTGAGATTGAAATTAGTTATTAGATAAGTTTCTAAATGTTTCTAGGTCAAGATAATGTTTCCATTGAATCCGGAAGGTCGAAAAACCTTGGGAAAGGTAATATGAAGTGCATTGGAAACTTGGAAAACGGAGGAAGAATCTGTCTGCTAAGTAGTACCGGTACCCCGATTCCAGAAGGTTTTTGGTACCGGTACACCCGATAAAAATCTGGACATTTGATGTCGCGACCTTGGTCCAATTTTAGCCTTATAAATGCCCAAGGTCGTCTATTTTGGCCCTATTTCGGCCACTCCAACATTAGAAACCCTAAGAGAGAAAGAAAGGAAGAGAAAAGAGGAAGGAAGGAAGAGAAAAACAAGAGTCAAAAAGGGTTATCCAAGATCAAAAACCTAGTTTCCAAGAACACAAGGTAGGGGTTTTCTTCCATTTTCATCCAATGATGTTAGGGTTATTATACATGTACATTTTGACTCTAAATAGTATGTATTTGTTATGGGTTCATTGTTTCTTAGTCTTTGTACAAACACACACATGATTTGAACAAAATAATGGTTGAAAATTCATCAAACCCTAGTTTTTGGGGGAAATATGAGTTTTTCTCTATATCTTCACTTCCTCTTGATTTTTAAAATGCTAGAGCTTTGTGTTGAGTATTAAAATGGTAGTATGGATGATCTCATGCCTATTTCCTTTAAACTTGTCTTTTGTAACATGATTTGCGAAATGAGTATATTCCCTTAAATTGTTTTATTA
>CM042199.1:14714440-14774454 GCA_023539305.1 Ilex asprella | reverse complement strand
CGGTTTATAGTGGGGGTGAGAGGTGGTGGCGACAGTGGTGGTGGTGGTGGTGGTGGTGGCGGTGACGGTGACGGTGACGACGACGACGACGACGACGACGACGACGGTGTTGGTGGCGGCGGTCGCGGTGGCTGTAGTGGCGGCAATGGTGGTGGTAGAGGTAATGATAGAGTTGTTTCAAATACTATTATTTTTTTTAAAGTACTTATGAGAAATAATTTTTAAAAGTACTTTTAAAAAATCACTTCAAATATACCTTTATGGATTTCTCTTAAATTTTGGGTGTTAATATTAACCGTTAGATTAACTTTAAAGTAAAAGTTAAAGCGATCTCAACCGCAAATTACAAAAGTCATTTTTTTTATCTTTTGAAATTTGAATTATAAACACGCTCAATAAAAATAGTAACATCAAACAGTAACACACTCAACAATAGTAACATCAAACAGTAACACACTCAACAAAAAATAGTAACATCAAAATAGTAACATGTTTAACAAAAAAATAATAATATCAAACAGTAACATGCTCAACAAAAATAAATTTAAAGGTAATATTTAAGGCCAAATAAATTCTACAAAATTTACTCACAACCAATTTATTCGCCCAAAAAAACAGTAAAACTACATTCAACTACCCTGTAGTGTTTCTGGTCTTGACCCTGTTTGGACCCATATAAATGTACCCAATACCCTCTCTATACGGGTCAGGGTCAACAAACCAACACAAAACGAGTACTGACTACTGAACCCGAGACCAAACCTTCGCTTAGAGTTAAACCTTTGCAGCTCTTCAACCCCACTGCCAAAACCCTAACACCTACAGTCCATCAAACCTCCGGACCACCACAATCTTCCCTTAAACTCCCTTCTACAACACACACACAGAGTAGCCATATATCTGTATTAATGTATGTTCTAGCCAAAAAGCAATGATTATTGGTTGTTTCTATGTACCACAGTACGCTGAAAATGAAGCCACCTTTTGAAAAATTTCTTATCTGCTTTGTCCAAACGATGCTAATTCTTCTCCGAGGCCTCTTACTCAGAAACTCCAAACGTGTAAGCGTCTTCCTGTCAACGGGTCCTAATAACATGCATTGTTGTGTGTCTAATGGTTCACAATTCGTCTCACCTTCGTCCCACACTTTCTTTATCTGGATGACTGGTTTTTTGTGTTTTTTTCGATACCCATTTGTTACAAAAGTGAATTTTGATAGGGACGTAGTTAGTAAAATTGTTAGGGAAGACAAATGGGATGATTTTAGGATTGTTAGTGTGTTTGAGTCAGCTTTAGCTCCAATTTTAGTTTCTAGAATTTTGGTCGAATTGAAGGGAGAACCAAGATTAGCTTTGAAATTGTTCAAGTGGGCTGAAAGGCGCACTGGGTTTTGTCACACTACAGAATCTTATTGTATTCTTGCTCACATTTTGTTTTGTTCTAGAATGTGTATTGATGCTCATGCAATTCTCAAAGATTTGGTTAGTTCAAATAGGGTGTTGCTAGGTGGTGATATATTTGATATATTGTGGTCGACAAGGAATGTTTGTGTTCCGGGGTATGGAGTATTTGATACATTGTTTAGCGTGTTGGTTGAGTTGGGAATGCTCGAGGAAGCAAGTGAGTGCTTTTTAAGGATGAAGAGATTTAGAGTTCTACCTAAAGTGCGCTCTTGTAATTATCTCTTGCATAACCTTTCAAAGACTGGCAGGGGGGAGTTGTCAAGAAAGTTTTTTAAGGATATCATTGGGGCTGGAATTACCCCGTCAATATTTACGTATAATATAATGATAGATTATGCTTGTAAAGAAGGGGACTTGGAAACTGCAAGGAGCTTGTTTGCACAGATGAAAGAAATGGGCGTTACACCAGATATTGTTACTTATAATTCTCTTATTGATGGGCATGGGAAGCTTGGGCAGTTACAGGTTTCAATGTCTATATATGAGGAAATGAAGGATGCAGGGTGTCAACCTGATGTGATAACATACAATGCTTTAATTAATTGTTTCTGTAAATTTGAAAAAATGCCTCAGGCATTTAAGTTTCTCTATGAGATGAAGGAAAACGATTTGAAACCTAATGTTGTAACTTATAGTACATTTATTGATTCTTTTTGCAAAGAAGGGATGATGCAAGAGGCAATCAAGTTTTTTGTGGACATGAGGCGAGTTGGTCTTATACCTAATGAAATTACGTTTACTTCTTTGATTGATGCAAACTGTAAAATAGGTAATTTTGGGGAGGCTTTTAAGCTGGTCAAAGAGATGCTAGAAGCAGGAGTCAAACCGAATATTGTTACCTATACAGCATTGCTTGACGGCCTTTGTGAGGAAGGGAAGATAAGTGAAGGAAAAGAAGTTTTTAGGGCAATGCTGAAGGCCAGAATAACTCCAAACCAAAGAATCTATACTGCCCTTGTTCATGGTTATCTCAAGGCCAAAAGGATGGAGGATGCCATGGATATCGTGAAACAAATGAAAGGAAACAACATCAAACCAGATCTGTTGCTATATGGAACTATCATCTGGGGTCTTTGCAACCATGGACTTTTGAAAGAAGCTAAGCTTTTAATTTGTGAAATGGAGGAGTATGGTGCAGAAGCAAGTCATGTGATTTACACCACTCTGATGGATGCATATTTTAAGGCTGGAAAAGCCTCTGAAGCTCTCAATCTGCTACAAAGAATGCAGGACTTAGGTATTGCCCCTACCGTTGTGACATATTGTGCACTAGTTGATGGTTTGTGCAAATTGGGATTCATCCAGGAGGCAATTGATCATTTTGGTAGGATGCCAGAGCTTGGTTTGCAACCTAATGTTGTGGTTTATACAGCACTAATTGATGGGCTTTGCAAAAATAAATGCATAGAAGCTGCTAGGAAGCTATTTGACGAAATGCTTGCCAAGGGCATACTTCCAGATAGAACTGCATACACATCTTTGATTGATGGTAACTTAAAGCATGGAAAGATCCCTGAAGCCTTGGATTTGCATAAGAGAATGATCGAAACTGGTGTGGAGCTTGATCTTCATGCGTACACTTCTTTGATTTGTGGGCTGGCTAAATGTGATCAGGTGCAACAAGCAAGGCATTTGCTTGATGAGATGATTGGGAAGGGTGTCGTCCCTGATAAGGTTGTTTATGGTTGCCTTGTAAGAAAGTATTGTGAGATAGGTAATATGGATGATGCTCTAGAATTGCAAAATGAAATGATAAAAAGGGGTCTTATTTCTGGCATACATGATTATGCTGTTCCAAATGTGCAAAGTTGAGGGAGTCTACATGCTTGCTCATCTTTTGTGACTGTGTATTGGAGATTTGATAGAAAACAACAGAATCAGTCTATCTTGGTTGGGAAGAATAAGAGCAAACCAAACAGAAAATTCCGCGCAATCTGATAAATGGTAATGACTTGTCAGGTTTTGGCACATACGAAGAGCTTGCTTGAGATATTTGCCAGAGTTTGCTCTTAGGTTGGAACAGCTATCGGAATGAAGAGTGCTCTTATATTTTCTCAATCAAGCCTTGTTCAGTTTGTAATGAGGTAATTGTGTATATTTTTTCATATTCTTCAAGTTTTCTTTTCTAATATATACGAATCACATTGAATGCTTTTAAGCTTTAGTTTTGTAATTCCTTACCTGATTGACACTGGCATTTAAATTTTTCTAGGTTCACTTCTCTAACACTCTCACCCGTGCTGCTCTTCAAATTACAATTACGAAATATATGTGGCAGTCATACTGGATTAAAGTTGGCAAAGATCTGTTGGGGCTCTATTGCATAAAAAGTCGGTGGATAAAATATTTTGAAGGTTAAGATAACTTATTTTGCACGTCATAGTTGTACATTGAGTTTTCAAGATCTAGCCCGTAGTTTGGCTTGCCCATTCCACGAGGCAGTTTTGGGCAGTGGCCAAGGCCCCTGGTCCAGCCTGTTACCTGGCCCGTCTGACCTGTACCTTGTTTGAACCATCTTGAAGTGGCTTGAACAGGGATCGCAGAATCTGCCTTGTTTGAAGAACGGGACCACCTCGTTGGAACGATCAATGACCTCTTTTGAACGAGATCCCATAGTTGGCCGAAATTGATTTTTAAAAACAAAGTTTTCCATCTTAAATGCATATTTTAGCTATAAATATATTATTTATAACTTAAGGCATATTAATCATAATTTCACGAATTATAAGTTATAAATGTAATTTATAACTTATAAGTTCATTATTTTTTTTCAAACAGGGCCATGGGCCAGCCCATGCTATGAATTGCTTTCGCCCATATCATGAGCTATGGATGGACCATGGATTCAGGGCCAAACCCGCAGCCCGGCCATGCCATGGGATCCTCATGTCCCACGTGCTAGGTTTGCTTAAGTATTAACTTTTTTTCGTATAACATTTTTAACTAGTTATTTTTGACTATCCTTTCTACATCTCGCTTATAAAGATGCTCTTTCATTCTTTGTTCTTTTTAATTTTCTTTAATAGGAATTGAGTTTGCCATGTGCAATTTAGGTTTTATCGCTTTCCATGGACATCAACAACTTTGAAAAGTTGTAACTTGATTATTTAGCACTTAGAATGTTAATAAATATTTTATTGGTTTTTATATTTGTTCGCCTCTCTTCCTTGTGGCACTTGTCTCTCTCTCTCTCTCTCTCTCTCTCTCATATCTTGCCTTGGCCTTAGGAGACCGCAGTTCCTTAACTCATCTTACACCTTAACTAACACTGCACCAAATATGGAATATTTGAGATTAAAATTGCTATGGTAGTCAAGGAAAGAAAACAAAATGAAGGAAAATATAACCCCACCACAAAATAAGAAAAAAATAAAAGGAAAGAATTGATTTAGCTAGGAGAGAGGAATGATGCACCACAGGTCAATTTCTGACTACAACATGAGTAGACGGCATCACTAAAATCCTTTAACTGTTAGTATACCAGAATTCACTAAATCCCTGATGACCCACAATCTGAGTACATTGATTCCAAACGAGATAGGTTCACGATCTAGATCACCAAAATGTACGACCATAAATTGTAATACTAGTCTTAAATCAATTCGTTTTGGAACATGTAATATAAATATAAAATACATATTAATTAACTATGTGTATACGGATTTATAATCATGCATTATTTTAGATAATAGAAAATCGAGCGCAAATGTGAGATATATGGTAACTGACCTAGTGTTTATGGATATTCTATGATATATAACGTACCTGACAAAAAAAAAAAAACAAATTGTGATCTAAAATATCTTACCAACTAAGTTTACCCCATCGTACCGCGTACCTAAAAAAGTGTTGTACCGCATAGTCGTACCTGTACGATGTGCTAAAACGACTCACGGTCCAGGTAACATTGAGTAGAACTAGTAAATTACTTACATTAAGGAAAAATGGGTTAAGAAAAAGGCTTGCTCTATATCTAATTATGAAAATATATGCCTACACTTTTATTTTGCGTTTTACTTTCCAATGTTCTCAACAATATCCACATTCAATTTCGTCCGCATCCAGATGGAGGGATCCTCACAAAGAAAGAAAAGTATTTTTCATATTGTGTTTGTGCCTCATGTTCTTCTTATTTTCATCTCTATGCTTCCCAGGAGGTAACGTGTGTTGGATGCTTTTTATAGGCCTTGTCCTGCTTTGTCTAAATCTGAAGTAAATGTTCACTAAATTCTCAAGCCTAACATAGGCAATGGGAAGAATAATAAATTGAAGATTTCTAACGTGAGACATGTCCATTAATAGGTGATATTGGAAAATTCTGTTATACTTGAGGGGTATAGTTTGAGGATGTGTCTTCCTGAGAGGTTTAAGTCTACTAATTTGTTTTTTGTCTTCAGGAAGATATTGAAAGCCTGGAAGATAGAATTGTTAGAGTATGTTCCTTCTAAGACTTTGTACTTGTAGTTATACCGTTTGTGAGATTAGAGACATCGATATATGGGGATGGTGCATGAGTGAGTCTTGTCATCTATTTTTGAAGGTCTCATATCTGACATTAGGTGGCTGGTTTTGTTAAGATGGCAGTTATGACAGGCAAAATGACATGGAGAATCTAGGTCATCTCCAAAATGTTCTTTCTCTCCAAATCTTAAACAAAATTGGTAAACCATTTGCAAATGTGGAACTAAAATCTTCACACATGTCCACGTGTAAGAGAGCTTATGGAATAGTGTGAGTCATTGATCCTGGTTTGGGGCCTTTGGGTTGCAATTACTAGTGCTGGTATTTTATTTACTTGTTTATATTTTTTTGAAGGTTGGGTGGTTGGGGATTTAAAGCAACTTTTACTAGGTTTTTGTATAATAATTATTTGTGGATATCTAGTTGTCACATAAAGGAATGCTTAACTGAAAGAAAGAATTACTTCAGTGTTTTATTTCACTCGCTAGATCCTGCAATGTGTTTTGAAAATCATTTGTTGTCTCTCATTGTTTTCTTTTATTATTAGCCACTCAGTAAGCAAAAATTTTATGTCTATATAGATATATGCATGTGTGTGTGTGTATATGTGTATATAGCTATACATAGCTACAATGAATAAATGTGTATGATTTAATGGAATACTTTGGGTTAGATGGTTCAAATTATCATAAAGTAGTGCTTCGTTCAATTATCAAATGAATCTAATTGTGTTCTTCCCTAAGTGACTCTACAAGTTACTAGCATACAATATAGTGCAGGACCCATAGTAGTAGTAAACACATCAAGATAAGTTGGGCAACATCTAACTGCTTCTTGTATTAATTGCCAGGTGCTACTGCTTCTACTTTTTGCCTGGGACTATTTCATCGTCACTTCATCCAAGAGGTGGTTCGGTGGTTTTGCAGTTAAGTTTAACGTTGTTATGTTATTCAGGATTTTCCTGTGATTAATTAGCAATTAAAATGTGTTATATTATTCAGGATTTACCTGAGATGAATTTGCAATTTTAATTTGATTGTTTTTAAGAATAGGAAGGCATGATTTTCTTGCTTGAGTTCTGTTAATTTATCAGTTTATCCTAGTTTCTGATGTTATTCAGGATTTACCTGAGGTGCATTTGCAATTTTAATTTTATTTTTTTAAAGAATAAGAAGGCATGATTTGCTTGCTTCAGTTCTGTTAATTTATCAGTTTCTGCTAGTCTCTGACATCATTGTTGACTATATGTATCAGCTCATGCTGCATTTTCAAGCATTTAACTGAAGGAGAGGTTAATAAGCACTGAAGATTGGCGTTGGAAACAGGTAAGATATGTCTATGAACACTTCACTCGCCTCCATCTTTAAGACTCTCAAAATTTTCAGATGTCATTCATCTTCTTGTTTTCACAGTTTTTCTGAATTATGCCAGTGAAATCGTCAACTAGCCTCCAATTTTTCGCACTTTGTTATGAATTTTCGGACTTTTGGTGTTTGTTTTTCAAACTGACTTGCAAACCAATTGACCTTTGGATCTGGTATAATTTTCATCGGCTGAAGTTTTGTTACCCTGTCACATATTTTAACTTTTTTTTAGTATCCTAATAAAATATCAAGTATAAATTTGACACAGACCCCCCCCCTCCCCTCCCTGAAATTTTACATAATTTCAGAAATAACACGGAGTCCCTTTAACAGTCCCTCAAATTTCAGAAATAGCATAGAGTCCCTCTAACATTTGAAACGCGTAACAGTCAAGATCCCTTTTCCCCGAAGACCAATTAATTTACTAATGTGAAGGATTATATCATCCAAAAAAAAAATTAAAATATTTGCTAGCATACACTAATGTCAGTAAGACTAATAAAACATTATTACACCCTATAAAAGTATCGAAAGACAATCCTACCCCCACTGCAATTTAATTATAATTTCTCTTTTATGTCGTATTCTTTCTCCACTTTTTGTCAAATAATTTTGATTAGTAATCAACATAATGATTATAATTCTATAAATAAATTATCCACTTACTCTTTATAAGTAACAATTTTTGTGATTAATTATTAAATTAAGTATATTTAGAAATTAATCACTATTTTTCTCAACTATATGATTTTAATAATTAATTATCTGTTAATTATAACTTTATAAATTAATTATCCAATTAGATCATACTAATCGTTAGGGGTGGTCTAATGGTTAAGCCAGCCCTCTTGCAAGCAAGAAGTCTTAACTTCGATACTTTTTACACTCTCCTAAAAACCAGCCACCCTTGTTTTTCAGGGGACATCCATAATGGTGGCCGGTTTAGAGCTGAAGGAAGTAGTCGGTGTAAGTTTAGACACCTGTAGCAAAGAAAAAAATATAGATCATACTAGTCTACCTAGTTACACAAATTCTTTCCACCAGCAACCTTCACTACCTCAACTTTCACCACCATAGCAGTGTGCATCACCAGCACATACAAAGCCACCAAAATTCACACACAAACGTACACTTTGACAACCAAAAGTCACTTTTCGGGAAAAATATTAACCACCAAAAAATCCAGCACAGAGGCTGAATTAACGAAATCCTAAATGGATGAGATTTGTCAAATTTAATCACTCTATATCCCAAATTGATCAAATCTGTTAAAAATGAACCTAGGCACAAACATTGCACCACCATATCGAACCCAAATAGAAGACATCACATTGTGAACTATGAACTGCAGACCACCACTCTAGGGCACCATAGCAGCACCAATTGGGGTTTAAACTACTGTCACTCAGCAACGTGAGTCAACAAAGATAAACCCAAATCAGAGAGAGAGAGAGAGTTTGTGTTAAATTTGTTTCAGATTTGATGTGTGAAATCTGACCCAGGGAGGAACTCAACTGATTCCATTCGAGTGATTGTTGGAGTGCTCTGAGCATGGGGTAAATTTGGCAATGGAGGTTCATTTGTTGATGTGTTCTCTCGATATTGGGCCCTAACTCTTTGTTGTCGCTGTGTGGGAGGTGGGGCAGGGAGGCTTATACAAGGTGGGGGGTAGAGATGGGTGTGCTGGTGGGGGAGGTAGCTGAGGGCTTGGCTGTGGGAGGCAACCGTGGGGATCTACATGAGGTAGGTGGAGCAGAGGGTTACAGAGTGGGATCTAAAAATTTTAGTGTCTGGACATTGGCCTTTTAGGTTTGGGTAAGGGCATGGGTTTAAATGTGTGCCTATACATGGATTCATGTTATTACAATGAATTTTGACCTGTCAAATCAAGGGTGAAACAGCCTTTTTATTGGAATCGTTAATGTTGCCCAATGAGTGGGATTTTCAAAATATAAGATAGTGTTCGTGTGATTATGTACAATATCAACGGTACATGTCAAATTTACCTCTATCTAAGCGAGGCAACGTATTATTTTGTGTGTCGAAAAGGGGTCTGTGGTACCATGTTTAGATAATAACAGCACTCTCCTACTCTCTCTCTCTCTCTCTCTCTAACGCTATCTATGACCCACAACCAATTCATGGGGTTCAGATCTTGATCTTTTAGCTATATATGTGTTTACACTCATGGAGATTGCAAATGAAGTTGAATTTTTCTCAGGTTCAATTGAAAGCTTCGACTTTGGTTGGTTTCAGGTGGGTTTGTCTCTAATTCCTCAATGGCTTGAAGTTCTCCTAGGTTACCCCCTGGGCAGGGGAAGCCCCATCTCGTAAAGGTTTGTATATACTGTATGTGCACCTGCATAAACCATCGAACCTGAATTTGAATTCAGCACGAATAATGTATACTCTTTAACTTTTACGATGTATTGTTTCTGTAAATTTGTCATTCAATACTTGCGTATGTGAAGTAAAGATTGAAGCCCGAGCTTTAACAAGAATAATGCTAATTTGGGCAACCTGATTTTTCTACCCGAGTTCAGTACTCAAAATTTTAGTTGTTGGCAGTACTCAAGTTGAATAGTTTAGGTTGAAGTTCGGGTGATTGAACTCAGGTGAATGATTTCATGTCTTAGATGCATGGGTTGACTCCTAAACCTGCAGAAGTTACAACTCTAATCAACACTGAGTCTTGATAATGGGTTGGACCGGAACAATGACTTGTCAACGGGTCGGACCATACCACCTAGGAAAAATATTGCCTATGGCTTCCCATCTCGGCTTAAACTTCCTCAAAGTGACATTAATATGAGATTTTTTTTCTAAAGCTTCATAATTTCAATAAAAATTGGTGGAGCTTATTGCATTTGTTGTGGAGGAATTGGGCACGGTTGGTTTTCTTTTGTTGTGTACCTACAATGAAGGTATTCGATTTTTTATAAGACAAACATTTTAAATTACAATATTATTTTGTTTAAATTTGATTCATTTAATCAATGAAATGGGGAGTTAAATAGAGGATTCTTATTCCACTTTAGCTAGACTTGGATAGAATAACAAAACACGGACAAGTATTCGTAGCACTGTAGAATAACAACCAGTTATTTGAACCGGTTATTTACCAAAACCGGTTGGTTCACTCAATCCAACCAGGTCCTATTTACTTTGGAATAAAATATTTGAACTTTCTTAGCTCGCATCAATTATGCTTCCACTGTAGGGCTGTTGAGCCAATACTGCTTTATGAAGCATACCATTTTATGAAACTAGGAGGTTTAGCTTTTATAGAAGCATATTGCTGTTTTTTTTTTTTTTTTGCACTAGTTCTCCGATGTGGGATTGTTGTTAAGACAAGAGTGTATTGCAATGGTGCTTCATAGTTTTTCTTTTAATCTTTTTGTGTTCTTATTCGATCATCTACAAAAGAAAACTATTATTTTTGTATTTATTCAAAAATTTTAATATATTCATCATAATTAATATTTTTTATTTTTTTATCATATGATTAGTCCAACTAATTAAACCAACTAGTGTTATCAGAACCGGACCGGACCGGACCGGCTGGTCCGACCGGTTCAACCGTGATTCGGGACCTTGGCCGGTCCGGTTCCTTAGTTGGACCGCTTAAGGAAGAGAACCTGCTATAAACCGAAAAATCGGCCGATTTTTGTAAAAAACCGTGAACCGGCGGGTTTATACAAACCTGACGGTTTAATGCCCAAAATTAAAAATTAAATTGAATTTTTTTGTATTTGCCTATTTGGGGCTTTTTTTTTTGCCCTAAATCGCAGAACAGAAGGCTTCAACGCACCACCACCAGGCTCCAGCGACATCAGACGACTTCGAATCAACCACCAGGAATCTTCAGTAGCGATCAGCTAATGCACATTGTTAATCTCCTCTATTGTCACCCGCGCCATTAAAGCCCCATATAAACCCCCTTTTTCGCGTCTTTGTATCGTCTATTCGTCCCTATGTTTCCGTTATAGCTGGGCTGAATTTATAACTAGAGAGAGAGAGGGGGAGGACAGAAATGGGGATTCAGAGGGCGACGACACTGTTGGAAGATTTGATAGAGAAAGCGGGTGGTTGTGCCGTCGTGGACGGTAGTTTTGCCACCCAGCTTGAGAAACATGGGGCCTGCATTAACGACCCTCTTTGGATCGCTCTTTGTTTGATCAAAGATCTTGATCTCATCAAACGGGTCTCTCTCTCTCTCCAGAAATGTGTTTGTGTGTAAATACGTATATATGTATGATAAGTAGATTGAAACCTGATGAATGTTGATTGCTGATGTATGTAGGTTCATTTAGAGGGAGTTGAAGGCTGGTCTTGTTATCACTTATTGGTCTGCTCCTTTGGATTCTATAGTCTTAATCTGTGTTTTATTGTTGTTAGTAACACAACAATGTTTTCTATCTGATTCAGTTGTGTTTTTATGTGTCTTCAAAAATTTGGGACTTTTAGTACTTTTATTTTTAATTCTGCACATTATTGGGTGATTTTGAGCATCACAAAATCAATATATTTGTTTCATACTTGCTTAGTTCTATTGGGCAATTGAAATTTTTTATATTGTATGCATTTTAGACATATTTTATATTTTTTAGTTAAATTATTATGTTTTATAATTATTATATATATATTTTTTATTTTTTTATTATATAACCGATCCGACCAGTTGACCCACCGGTTGAACCAGTGAACCATTGACCCAGTCCCTTAGCCGGTTCGATCACCGGTCCGGTTCTGATAACATTGGAACCAACAGTTGAATCAGTGAACTATTGATCCAGCTCTTCTGCTAGTTTGATGACTGGTCTAGTTCTGATAACACTGCTACAAAATCCACCCAAAACGAAAAATGACGTGCGCACAAGGTTTTCTTCTCAACCTCGCCGTCGCCGTCGCCCTCATTGTATTGGCCCAAAGTGCAACTTAAGAGGGAGTGAATTAAGTTTTTAAAACAAATGCCCAGTTTAAAGTCCAATTTCACTATTTGTGAAATTGGTTGACCTAGATGATAGTGATCAATATGATGAGTGTGATGAAGTGTGTGTGTGAGATATCAAGAGCAATATATAATAAAGAGAGAGAGAGAGAGAGAGAGAGAGAGAGAGAGAGAGAGAGCAAACACAAACTTATAGAGGTTTGACCCCAACACTTGGCCTACGACCTCTTCTTCCCTCTCTCCTTGGAGATTCCCTTTCTCTTTCTTGAATCTCTTCAATAGGTGAGATTTCAACACCTTTACACCTTTTTCTTCCTTGAGTACAAGACAAATATTCCTCTCTCAAAAGCCTTACTCAAGAAGAATATAATATTACAAGAAGAATTGTTCAAATAAAAGAAGAATACAATATCACACTCTCTTTTGCTTTACAAGAATATTATTTCCAATCACAAGATCGCTTTACAAGAATATTATTTCCAATCACAAGATCAAGACAAGAGAGTGGTCTTTTAAAGAGTTACACACACTCAAATAACTTTACAATGAATGATCTAATCTTTATTGAATCTTAGCTCATAAGTTCACGAATTCAAGGAAGCTCAAAAATGCCTTAAAGACCTCCATTTATAGTGGAGGTCAAGTGACTATAAAAATGCTGCAAAATAAGCATTTTAAACTCTTCTAACTGAGCCTTATCTAGTATACTGGATGGTATGCTGGATAGTTACCGTTGTGAGACAACGGCTACATGTGTTATACCGGTTCACCTATCCGGCATACCGGTTTGTTAGAAACTTCATCATTTGGCCAGATACTAAAAGCTCACGAACTTTGCCAGTTCTCCAATTGGTATCCGAATCAACAGAGGCACTTTGTCAATTCATCAAAGGTTACCCGATGGAGATCCTGGGAGCTATTGAGCTTTGCCGGTTAATCATCCGGTATGCCAGATCTTCCATTCGCTGTACCTGATCACCCATCTGATATACCGATTCTTTGTTTTATGCAAGCAAAAAGCTATTCTTCTTCCTAATGTCTTTCTCCTCTCTTTTTCTTTTGATCTTGCTTTCTTGCCACCATTTTCAATCCAACATCTAAACATCTAATCATCATATTAGATAATGCTTAGATGTTTATAATCATAAAAAATAATGCTTAGTTTAGCACTGGGTCAACATGTTGTTTGTTGGCTTTATAGGACTTTCTTCTTCAATGCCCTAGGGCTCTTTCTCAATTGATATTCGAGGTTGAGATCCAAACCATGCATCTTTCTTCTTGCATAGACCCAATCAATCTACTGCTTTCTTCTTCAATGCCCTAGGAATTGCAATCGATCAGATATAGTGCTAGCATTGGGTGTCGATTAGTGATAGTGCTAGCATTTTTGCTCTATCTCCATCTCCAATCGATCAACAAAACCAAAAGTCTGTCCCCTCTCTCTCTCTCTCTCTCTCTCTCTCTCTCTCTGTGGAGTTGAATTCGTACTCTATTTCAGAGACACGAATGAGCTCACTTTGTTTCAGTGACAAGAACAAGTTCACTATGGTTCTTGAGTTCTGAGACTCATCCTAGAATTGGATATACTTCGTAGAAATTGAGCTTGAGGTTAGTCCCTAACACATTCCATAAATATTAACGAAAATAGTTGATAGTTGAATTTCATAATTGATATATCAGTAGATCATACAGAATAAAAAAAGGCAGAGAAATGCATGAATTATAGAACTAAGGTCTTTGTTAATTTTAAGTGTTAGATTAATGTTGACTTACCTAAATTATACCACTACGCTAAATGGTTTCGGTTGTGTTTAAGGTGAAATGCATGAATTGGCATTCTTCTGCCTTCAGTTGGAGTTCGGTAGGCCCCATCCTATGCATTTTACAAAGACTCAAAAACTCTTTTTTTAACTGGTGTCTTATTATGTTTGTTACCTTTCTGTTTATGGCGAAATTTCACATTTATGAGAGGTCAAATGTACATCTGGTCTACACCAAGTTTCTTACTTGACCAACACAATGAATGAAAGCATGTACCTATTGTTTGTTATTAATGTTGCTTGGTAAATATACCTCATTTGCATCTCCTGTGTTTGAATGTGTGGGCGTTGTGTTTATTGTTCTATGTTCTTTTGTAGGTTCTTTCCAAATAGTTACTGTTGGAGTAAAAAATGTGTCCAACTATTTTGAAAGCTGTTTGAGGTTGATTTGGGCGTGGCTACACATTTTTCCAAGCTCTTGGTGAGGTTTTCGATATTTATGGTACATGAAAAGAAAGTTGAAGACTGGAGGGGTGCTCTGGGGGTCGACCTTCCGACGCTCAAATCAATATTTGGGAAATTAAGGTGCAATAATTAAACTGGGCGTGGTGTGCTTACCTGGATCTTCCTCCAGAGGTCCTCTTTTATAGTATTTTGATAGGTGTTCCAGACATAGTGGACTTTAGGCTCTCCTGGTAGTTTGAATTTTCTAGATCTCCTTTCGGTTGAGGAGTCTTGACTTATGTGGACTTTATCCTTTATTGTGATAACTATCCAGAGGCCTAGTTATGCCAAGAGTTTGTTTGATCACGCGGATAAGACTTACCGAGGGTATGATCTTATCCTTATCCCTTTGCTGTCTTATTTTCTTCATAATATCTAAACGAATTCCGTCATTTGAGCAAGCCTTTGGCAGATATGGTTACTATAATTTGGGGATAAGATTTGCCATCCTTCTAGTTTCTTCATCCTACCAATTTAGGGAAAACTAATTATCTGAACTTATTATTCGTACACCTTTCCTTTCTTTCTAATAGGTCAGTCAATAATTACATTTCTAAAGGTAGTGTCAACTAGGACCTTTCCCTTAGTTGAAATTAAAATTTTTCCCATCAGTTGCCCCTAATCAGCTTTCCCAAGCTGGTGAAGATTTCCTCCCGTTGGAAATCTGACTGTTACTCTAATTCTTGAGGCGCATTAATTGCGCGTCTTTTCAGATGAGGTAGACAGGGTTTTTGTAACAGCCATCTCTTGACCTATTTAAGGGGCAGTTAGGGCCTTTAGATTGGCAAATTTTTCCTTTCCTCTTTGATCTCTCTCATCAGAAACAAGCTATATGTTCTCCTTTTAGGTTTTCTCAAATCAAAAACACTTATCTCTTTTCCCTTCCTTACTACTCTTACTTTCCATGGCTTCTGAAAAATCTTCATCAGAAATCCTCTCCTCCTATGCTCAAGAGGCGGGAATAGAAGATGCTAGACTTATGGAGGATATTCGAGAAAAGGCCCTTGAGACCCCTAGTTACTTTGCCCAGGGAGTCTGCAGTTCCATTATCGACACTAATCTTTCCTGCCTTCGCTCCAAATTCTGCATTCCTGATTCCATCCTACTGAGAGCTCCTAGTGGGGATGAAAGAGCTTGCGATTATCATGAAGGTGAGGTCTGTATGTATGAAGTAGCCTTTAATTTTGGATTCAAAATTCCTTTTCTTCCTTATGTTCACCAATTATTATCTTTCTTGAACATTGCTCCCGTCCAACTCACTCCAAATAGTTGAAGGGTGTTGATTGGGTTTGGTGCCTTGTGGAGCTCTACCCATGGCGTTGGCATTTTTCCCACTGTTGGAGAGGTTCTCCACTCCTTTCAAATTAAGGTGGGTACTATCCCAAGCTTGGGCTGGTACTATTTGACGAAGAAGCATCACTGATTTGCTGACCAAAATTCCTTCCCCTACCAAGGAATGAAAATCACTTTTTATTCGTTTCTGGCTCTGGATGGGAATTCGATCCCTCTGAACCTCTAGTTGTGAACCGTTTGATAGTTCTCTACAAATGGGGTGTAATTCCCTCCTCTGCCTATAGTAAGTTTCTTGCTTTGTTTTCTTGAATTCCCTTTTTATTCCAATAAATCAAGAATGAAGAGATTCTAGTCTTTGCAATTGACATCTCATCCCTGGGCAAAGAGATTCTTGATAGAGTTGTTGTGGCTCAAAGCCACAATTTTAAAGAATTCAGTAGCTTGGTTACAGAGGCCAATCTGCATAAATTGAAGATAGGACCTAAACCTCCCGCTCTTACTGTTATACATCTGAAAAGTAAGTTCTTTATTTTATTTGTTCATGTTTGCGCTATGTCTCGACTTTTTCTCTCATCTTGTGAGATTTCAATTGCAGGCTTGGCTCCTCAACTTGATATAAAGCTGGATAGAGAGGCTCTTAGGAGTGTGAGAGCCAAGTAGAAGGAAAGATTCAGTAGCCCTCCTTTGCCAATTTCAAAGAGATTGAGGTCCAGCGATTCCCCTACTTCCAAGTCGCCCCAACAGTTTCTATCTCCAAGGAGCCCATCAATGTGGAGTCTTCCCTAGATAGTCCTTTAATTGAGAAAATGAAGATTGTTGAGGGCAAGTCGCCCGCCCCTGCTCCTGGTCATAATTCAGCTCCTAAAACCAAAACCACTAGTTCGACAATCTTGAGCGACAAAGAATTTGCTGTGAAGTGGTTTCAAGATATTATCCCAGGGGCATGTAAGAATGTAAAATACGATCCGTCAAACGAAATATGTGGATGAGTGTTTAAAATTTTGTGCATACATGTGAATTACAGGGAAGGGAGGGGGGGGAGAGAGAGAGGATTTGTTTGACATTTCTTTCCATGGTACCCAAAAATTTATTTGTATCTTCCTAATCAAATAACCATATTTCCCTAAATACCTATCACTTTCTAGAATACTCGAAAATATCGAAATATCCAATCATCATGGTTTATTTCAGTTGGCCATGACCTCACTTCCAAATTAGGAAATCGGACGTTAAAATCTGCTAGAGATGAGGTGCCTGTGTCGTGAAAAAAAAAAGGTTACACACCTTTTGGTAATTAACATTTTTGAAAGTAATTTTCTTGTTTTCTTTTTAAATTAATTTTTAATTTTTAATTTTTGTTTTTTCATGTTGGAACTTACTTTTTTATTTTTTTTATCAGAACTTTTTCTTTTCTTCTATCCATCATCACATATATAGGAATGCTAAATATTACTAATTTATGTACTAAAATACATCTAAATCACTTTTATAAAATAGTTATTAAACATTTTTTTGTGTTTTTTTTGTTGAAGGAATTACTTTTTATTTAAAAAAACTACTACAAAAATGTTACAATCCGTATCTTAGTCTTTATTATGTCTAAATCCTGAATTTGCATGATATCATGCCATTAATTGACACGTGGTGATTAATGAAGATTGTCAATATGTTGAAAATATAGAGCATCAACATATTGAAATTATGAAAGAAAATGAAGCAAAGGTAGAATAAGGAAAATCATGAGAGTCAACTACAGGATTTTCCTTACTGCATCTTTGCCTCATTTTCGTTCATAATTTCAGCATGTTGATTCACACAATTTGTTCCATATTTTCAGCATATTGACAATCTTCTTTAGTGATACCATCCAATAGAAATACAACTAAATAACACCATCCACATAAGGAGATATGACGTGGTGTTATCATTACATTTAATATTATCTATGTAAGCAATTTAGTGACTTCCATCCCCTAAGCTACACACGAGTTGGCCGAGGTGTAAGCTTAATTAGGTGGAATACTGTGCGTATTGTCATTGTGGTTGTTCTTCTTAATTGTTTATTTTTGTTCCCATTTCCTGTTTTAGTTGAAATTCAATGGAAGTTAATTAGATCACTTACTTACCCTCTGACTTGTTTAGAATATTACATCCACAGCAGATGAGAAGACACCCCAGAAAATGAAAAGAAACTCAAAAGAGAGTGTAATAGAATCCACAAAGATAAATATGAGAAATAGAGCTAATTAGTTAATAGAATTGTGTGCGCCTAAATCTCTCTTTAAAAGGATATTCTAAAAATACAAAAAAAAATTGAGTTCGCAATATCTTTTTTCTTTAGCTTTACTAATAGGAAAATATTTTGGGTCCCACATTTGGGATTTCAAATAAAATTCTCAAAGAATAAGGACCCTTAGATGGGTAAGTCCCGTTAATTTTTTTAGGGTTTTTTAGGTGTGCGTACAATTTTTAGTACTTATTTATTAAAAAATGTATGGGTAGATGGTTTATTCTTTTAAGTACATTTTTTATTAAACTTTTTATGTTTAGGTACAAAATTCAAATGAAGTGAAATGCTTTTTACTTAATCACCTCTCCTTAAATTATGCAGTCATGATTGACACATATTTTAGGAAAGAAATATTTAAAAATTACATATATTTTATTTTATTTTATTTTTGAAATTTGAATGTGCAAATTTGAGATAGATTTATGGATAGATTGACAGTATTTTAGGAAACAAATATGTAATCTTTACAACTTTGTTATTTTTTTGAATCAAACGTATGTGTTCAAACTGGTAGTCTTCTTCAACTGATAAGGCTTCTTCTGCCTTATTCTTCTTCAATGGCTTTTTATTTTTCCGGCGGTGATTTTTTTTGAAAAAGGAATTGAAAATACCAAACATCGTCATCGGATTAAATGTGAGTTGTTAATAATTATGTTTCTTCATTTTTTCGGTCATTTTTTTTTTTTTTGGATTTTTCCATGTTTCGGTTTTTTTTGTATGGTGGTTTATGGAGGAGTAAAAAACCGGTTTTCAATTCAAATGGTTGTAAATGGTTCTTACGAGTGTAACTATTTTTAGTGTACACGAAATAATTATTTTTTATACTATTCGATCAATTTTTTTTTTTGTAAATTAATATGTTGGATTTTTGTGTGTTTGGTCATTTTTGGGATAAATGGAAAAAAACTCGTTTAGGTTATTAGGTTGTAACTGTTTCTAAAAGTTTTTTTAAAAAACAGCTTTTAAACAACTGATTTGGATCTTCTATTTTGGAAGAACCTGTTATTTTCTATTTTTTTTTGTTTTATGCTTGTTTACCAGTACGTAGATAATTACTGAATTTTCTTTGTATTAATGTTATACATAACTGTTTCATGTAACTGTTGTTCTTTTCCTTTTGAATTGATATAATGTCATTCGTTTTTTTAATGTCTTAATCAGGAATGGATGAAATGGTTTTTTTTGTATGCAAATATGATATTGAAAATTTTATTATCAGATGTTCTGTTCGTGCAACATTTGATTTCATTTATTGTAGACATTGTGAAAAATGGGAGGACTTAGGGAATTTGTCTGTTATCATGTCATATTCTATACCTGGTCACCCAAAATATTGTTTGCAAAATGATGAAGACTTGCGTAATATGTTTGATATAATGCGTTTGATAAATGTCAATCATGTTGAGGTCATGGTATCTGGGCAAAGGGTATGCTTTTTGGGGATCATACATTGTCGTACAAATAGTTATGCTGGTATGTGGATGCTGCGAATAATACAAACCTCGGAAGTCATATAGTTTTGCATTGCGATGATGAGACTGACCGCTTTCATAGATTGTTTGTGTCATTCAAGGCGTGCATCGAATGTTGCAATTATTGTCGTCCAATTTTATTCATTGATGGGACATTTATTAAAGGAAAGTACAAAGGAATCATCCTTTCGGCAATTGGGAAGGATGGTAATCAGGGTATAAGTCTTGTAACCTTTTTTTTTTAAATGTGCGTGTTAATTTTGTATTTTATTTGTAGTATTTGGTCATTTTAATTTTCCTTAGTGTTTGATTTTTTCAAAGGTACTTAATGACCTGGTTTGCTTTTTTTCTTTTTAAACGTCTTAATAAAACATGGTGTTTATGCATATTTCTTTAATCGTTTAATGTAACTGTATAATGTATATATTATGTGATTTTTAATTAGTGTAACTGTTACTGTTTTTTGTAACTGTTTTAAAATAACAGGCTGTTGTATATATGTTATTATGATGTAAATTCGTTGGCTATTGTTTTAATATTTCACTTAACTATACACATTTACTTTTGTGTTGCAGGATTATACCCACTAGCGTTTGCGATTGTTGACTCGGAAAATGAGGCAAATTGGTTATGGTTCTTACAACAATTGTGTGAGATTTTGGATCCGAATAGGGAAATTACATTTGTATCTGATCGTAATGGAATGGAATTGTATGTCCTGAGATGGATTCAAGATTACAAGTTGCGTTTGCCGAAAGCAGGTCTTGGACTGTTAGTGTTTCGAACAATGATGTGTATGAAGTTAATTCAAATCCTTCTGTTTCAGTCGACATTAACACTGACACGTGTTCATGTTTTCAATGGCAGATTAATGGGTTCCCTTGTTCTCATGCAGTAGCGGCGATACGAAAGAGTCAGAGAAATATAAATGAGTTCGTTGATTATTTTTATCATGTTAGTACATACAAGAAATCGTACGCTCAACCTATACTCCCAATCCCGACTGTTGGTCATTCAGACTTCAATGTTGACGAAGCTGAGATTTTGCCACCGTCAACAAAGAAGCAGCCTGGCAGACCAAAAAAATGTAGAATTAGTTCAAGAGGAAAACTTATTAGACGAATTCGATGTGATCGTTGTAGACGGTTAGGTACTCACAACAAGAAAACTTGCAAAGAACCCTTGTGATTGTATTACTATTGTTAATTAATAAATTTGTTATTTGAATATTAATTCTTTTTCAGTTTTTTTTAGTCAACATTATATTGATGAGTTATAATGCAGGTAAATTATAAGGCAGATGTGTGTAACTGTCTTGATTTTAATGGATGTTACTGTTTTTTATAGAGTGTAACTATTTTGAGCTTAATGGGTGTAACTATTTTTTATCTTAATGGATGTAACTATTTTTTATCTTAATGGATGTAACTATTTTGATCTTAATGGATGTAACTGTTTTTTATATTAATGGGTGTAACTATTTTGATCTTAATGGATGTAACTGTTTTTTATATTAATGGGTGTAACTGTTTTGATTGGTGTAACTTTTTTTTTTTGCCACTGCAAAATTACATGATTGAATAGTGGCTTTATCTATAATCCATTTTCTGGCCAAACAATCAACCACCATATACATAATAGCATCACCTCAATCCTTTTAGAATTTGAATCAACTAACTGGTGCTTTTTTATATATCTTGCAACACAGAAGCCTTGGAGTAGGTCAAGCAGCCTGTTTCCAAAATAAAGAAGCAATTTTGTTCGTGTTGCAACAAATAGTTACAACAAAAAGTTACATCAAAAAGTAAGAGCAATGTAGTTAAGATTTTCATCATCAATAGGTTCACAAAATATCATATAGCATTTTGAAGCAAATAATATTTATCATATGATTTTTGAAATTCCATATGATAAACAATATACATTACATACACCATACAAGGTGTTCATTTCACGAACCTAAAAAAAAATGCTGCAACATATCAAATATGATTATTCATACAATTCCTTCAATTTCATCCTTTCATGGTAATCATTTAGTGTCCATGAATTTGAATGGTTTAAGAACATTTCCAGCATTTCTATCCAAAAATCTTTCAAATGTGCAGCGGTAAACTTTTCTTGTATGTCTTCGTCCTTTACAAGCTGTCTCATTATGTAGCAAACGAGCAGTCCACAATCGACCCTGCAATATAGGTCTGTTACTACATTTTCTTTGAATATGTATGAAATAAAATTACAAAGTAATATGTATGAATTGGCCCTTTGTTGTGGACTTTTCTCACAAGATGTCAGTGGAAGAACATTGTCTGAGGGGTCTATGTCAACTCCATCGGCCGCTTGCATTTTACTAATTTTATGTTCCTCATAATCTCTTTGCATTGTTTCAATGGTAGATGTTAGTGATGGATATAATATTGTAATAAATAAATAAATAAATAAAAGGGTTTCAGTTGTTTTTTACCATTATTCTTGCATCCTCCAGCCACATGTCCCTTCTCACTTTTCTTGGTTTCATGGAATTGTAGTGTGTCCAAGATCCAACATCGGTATCCAACACTAAGACTGTCCAATGCCAAGGTGCCACAAGGTTGTTTTGACCATTGGAATTCATTGAAAATACGAGGAAGTGACGATCTCTTCTCAAGATGAGGTTTTTGTCAATTTGTTCTTTGCATAAATCCATTTGTTTTGTAACGAATGTCTACAAATATTCCATTTTATGGACAATTAAAATGAAATATAAAGATACTGACATAATAAAAATGACAATAAATGTTAATGTACCCAACATACACTGTTGAAGCAGAAGCAACGTTTTTTATACGTTGACTGTTCGTTGTTTGCATCAAGTTCATGCAGCATATCTCCCCAGCAATCTATAATCTGTTACAATGCATAAAACAATGTCCAAAACAAAGTAAGGTTTTCCTAATGCAGCATATGTGGACTTAATAGTTACACAGCTATACCAATGTTGTAGCATGGGCAAACAGTTTAGATATAAAATATGAAGTGTAATACGTACACTATTGTACAGTTCACATCCTCCCATCACTTTCAATGCGTCTTCAACACTTATGTAGCTTCCAATTGAAGCACCAGACCAAATGGGGGTCGTACATGATCGACCATGCACAGTCATATAAGGTAAGTTCTTATTTTTTTTATAAAATTACAATGAGTAAATCCACAAATTTTAACGAAATAACTATAGCGTAACACATAAATATTATAATATATAATATACTTACGTAGGTCCTTCTGTATCTTTGATTTGTTTTAATTGATTGTAGATAGACGGATTCGATTTTTGACAAATCTTCTACAACCTTGCAATTTCCTTATCGTGTTTCTCTTTTTCTTTCGCTGCATTGATCTTTTCTGTTTCATCTGCAAGGGTGATAATTGAATGTGAAGCCTCAATGTGTCATTTGTCCCTTTTCTTATTGCTATACTTGTAATCCTCATATCTTTTTCTCTTCCTTTCCTTAGTCTTCAGCTTTCGGACCATTGACTTTGACCAATATCTGCACTGTCATTAGGCTTGGTGGCTTGCATCTTTTGAGTGATGTTGTGCATTGTCAACTCATTTATTTGATCTATTAAATCTACATTTTCAGCTTCTAAAATTTTGACATTCTCTTTTAATGTCAAATTTTCGGCCTCAATTGCGGCTTTTTCACTACGCATTGTATTAACCAACATCTCAAGCTGCACGCTTTCTGTGTCTCTATCGAATGGAATGTCTTGCTGCACTTCAGCCTGCTACATCAAATCATCAAGAAAATATTAGTTAACCAAAATAGAAACAATAAACAAAAACAGTTGAATACAAAACAGTTACACATTGGAGTTACATCATATTAGATAGTACAACAGTTATCCAAAAAACAAACTATCAAGAATATGAAACAGTTAATCAAATATGTACCAAAATGATTTCACCACATAGCTAAATATCCAATATGTATCAAAATTGTTAAAGCACAAAAGAACCATTGTTGAAATAGTTACACGAGCATAATTACCAAATAGGTTAATTTAATATAAAACTAACTACACAGAAACATTTTTACTAATTAAGCACAAAACAGTTATACACAACCAGATTCAAAACATTTTGCCACAAATTCTCATAGAGCTACAAAGTAAAGGTATGAATAATGAACAAAGTTATGCTGTTATAACACTTAACTTTTATACATATCTTGTGATGTACCATGTCAACAGTGTCTTGCATGCGCCTTTTCAACTCTTCATTCTCATTCGACAACTTGACAATTTTTTCTTGGTTTAATATATCCTTTAGCATCAACTCAAAAACAATCTTTTGAGCTTCATCTCTCTCTCTTCTAATGTTGTCCTTGTAAGTGTCATCACAAAAATTATGTACTGTTGATTAGTTGTCCTTTTCTCTTGGTTGGATAACATTCACTTCAACTAAGTCAACTAATTGTCTCATTTCATTTGAGCATTCATGTTTATCACTTGATGGCGTGCCAACACCATTGTCTCTTATTTCAAGTTGTTCATTGTCATCTAACTCCATCTCCATTGTTTTTTTCGACGTTTTTCTTGCATTCTTCTTTGACGTGATTAACATCTTTTCTTCCTTAGTTCTCTTCAATTTTTGCTTCATAATCTGTGTGTAAAAAACTTTTAATCAATAAAAAGTTACATAGTAAACTTGTTTAAAACATTTACAAGCTATAGATGGATAAATGTATATGAATTGATACTTACATCACTTGCCAGGATGTTTGCCAATTTTTTTTTGCTTGATTGCCCTATTCAGACTTGGTAAGTTCCATTTGAGGAACCGAGGGAACGGCCTTTCAATGCTGGGGGTCATCATGGAGGTGTGTTCACACAACAATACTTCAACATACAAGATTACGATAATCAGATCATATTGGGTTATAGCAAAGTAATTTCAATTCCCAAATTAACATATTTCTTTTATTAAAACACTAACCGGTATTAGGAGGATGCATCCATTGATAGCCGTTGGCGTTTCATTCTTCTTCTTCAATGATGAAATCAAAGTATCAGTTATAGCCTCAGACCAATTGTATTGTCTACATGCCTCCAAATTTTCAATATATTATACCAACCCCCAACTCATTGTGTTTCCTGTTATAGGGAAAAAAAGAGTTGCGAACAGATATATACATAATAATCTAGCCAAATCATCATAACCAGCCTCACTATCAAATTCAAACGCATGTTTCATTTTGCTTCTTATAATGTTGTTGTTAACCTTCTATCTTGTTTGAACCAGCGTTTCGTAAAGGGTGTAAATGATTTTCCATGTATTGCACAATCAATATTTTCACACCCATCTTGTATCCCAAATATCAAAGTCACATCACTAGGCCGCAACCTCAGTTTTTTGCTGTCGATATTGAATCTTGACGTATTTGAATTGAAACATAATAGTATTTGAAGAATGCAGCTGTCACTTTTACGACACCATGTTTTGTTTATAGTTTTGTCAATGATACATTCAAAAAGCAACCAGAAGGGAGTCTTTTTCAACGCTGTTTTGTGAAATTCATTTAACTAAAGTTTTTCAATTGCCCTAATAATGACAAGCATATTTGATCTATACTGCGGTTTGTACCTTGCACCAGTGATCTATAATCCACTTTGAATGTCATCTACTTCAACATTTGTCTTTGTGGCTTGTGGCTCCTGATGTGGAATTTCTTTATTACCCCTTACATCAGGTCTTTTTTTTGTAGATTTTTTCTTTGCCATGACCTGTTTAATCCATCAACTATAATTGGTTATCAAACAATATTAAATAATGTACCTATATTAATATAATCATTAGTCCTCACATTGGTAACTGTTTTAATTCGTCAGAAAGGGATTCATTCAATTTAAATGGCCATACATATACCACTTTGGAATTAACTGTTAACATTATTGTTTATTTGGTAATAGTTACACAATTCAGATACATCACAAATAAATTTTTGAATATGCACTGTCCAATTGTTTCACTCAAATAGTTGCTTCAATCAGTTATATACCTGTTCGACTAGAATAGCATGAAATAAGCAAATGGATGAAATTGAAATAGGAGAATAATAGTTACGCAACACAGTCAAACACAAAAAACAGAAGAAAACTCATTAATTAATTAATACATCACCTACACATTTTGATCCCCTGTAAACATGTTCAAGATGAAAAGTAATCTTGTAAAGACACTGCCCAATTTGATCAAGGATACCCATATAAGGCCAAGAACATCTCACCTTAACACTCACAGTATTCACCAGAATCATAGAATCTGAGTCAAATTGGACTTCATATCCAGTCAACATATATCAGAATAATAGTTTTGAAACACATTTAAGCCCATTTAATTTTTGAATATGCATTGTCCAAATGTTCCACACAAATAGTTACTTCAATCAGTTACATATCTGTTATTAGTAAATTAAATAGTTAATAAATCAATAAAATCTTTGATGTCATACTCATAAGAATTGATTTCTTAAAATCAAGAAAATAGTAACGCAACACAGTCAACCCCATTAAATTTTGATTTAAAACAGTATATATTTGAAATTCAAATAGTTACTTTAATCAATTACATAACTGTTTGAGTTTAAATAAAACAAGTATATATAAAGTTTTGATAATGACAGACTTGCTAGAATTCAATCTTTAAAATCAAAAAAATAGTTACGCAGCATAGTTATACCCATTAAACTATTGAATATTAACTGTCTACATTTGCATCTCAAATAGTTATTTAACACAGGTACATACCAATTTTGATATAATTTCATGTAAATATGCTTAAATAAATGTGCAAATTCGTAATATAATTTCACAAAATTAGGGTTTTACGATTTTGTAATTTCTCTGAATCAACTTACATAGTTTATGAACAAAAAAAAAAAAACAAACTAATCAATCAATGAAAAAACCAAAAAAAAAAAAAGAAAAGAATGTCACCTCAATTTTCTACTGAAGAAGTTGCCGAAGACGATGAACTGCTTCTGTACGATGTCGGCAAAGATGAACAGTCCGAGAACTCTTTGTTCGTTGAATATTCAATAGTTCAAAATGAGAGAATTTTGGAAGAATGATGATGCCGAATAATGAGGATGCCAAAGATTGAGGATGCCGAATATTCAGTTTTTTGATAAACTACATTCCTTTGAAAAACCGCCCATTAAACGATTATACCCATAATATACAGAGGAATACAAAATGGTTTATACGTTTTCCATTGTGTAGCGAATGGCAATACTGGTATTTTCATAAAATATGCACTTTACCTTAAATAAGTTTTTGAATTGTATTTTACTCTAAATAAGTCTAAAAAATTGTACCGACTTCCAAATTCCTCATTTTTTTAACAAGACCCACTGATCCAAGGTTTCCTATTGATTTGGGATGTCATTTGAAATCCTTAGAATTGCTCCTACCAACATCATTTAAGTGGATCCATATTCACTCTATCACACTATTAGTCAATTTCATTCAATTGTAAATTACTTACCGCATATGAGTCCTATTGAAATATATGGTATATGATGTACTATATATTAAGTAAAGTTAAATTAAAGTGTAATAGAGAGTAGACCAATCCTAAGTGCAGGAAAGGTCGCTTTCAAGATACAAATTGTAGAAATCAAAGTCCTTTCCGGGAAAGCGGATCACGAAGTACTGTGTAGCCGAATAGGGTTGCTCATCTTCTGTGTACTATCTTCTATAGTCAGCCATTGATGGGTGATCGATGGCTGTGTTATTATTGAATATGGGACGATTGCTATGACACTCAGGTGAACCGGCTTATTAAGCTAAAAAAATGATCATATTGGATTAGTCCACTTCGGTTTAAAATAAGGAGAGCTAATTGGGTAGGTTGTCCACATTTAAAAAACAAAATGGGTTAGGTTGGTAGGCTCCTTTCACCTGTTAACAATGGAAACAAATTTGAAACAAGACACAGTGTCTGAGAAAAATTATGATTAAATTGTTCATCTCTTTGTTTTTTTTTATGTGTAGCAATGTACCATCATTGAAATATATCTTCACAATACTAATTGAAATATATCAGTACTAGGGGTAACCCGTATCTGAAGGCACGGTGTAACATAAGTGAGAAATAATGAATTTGGGAGGGGAGAAATAAATTCAATGTGAATAATTTTGAGAGAGATGTTGGAGACCGTTGGATGAGTTTATTTGAGACCGGTGGATGAATTTTTTTTAAAAGTGTGGGATGAGTTTATCGAAGTATGTCATATTTTATATTATAGATTCACAATCAATAAAGTATGTGCACATGAGAGAGAGAAAAAGAGAGAGAGAGAGAAAATCAAGAAGAATATGAGATAACACCTCATCTTTCGTGATAATTGGTGTCTTGGTTCATCGTTTAGCTAAAACCCAAATAATTAATTGAAAAATTATTTGATTAGTCTGAGATTTTAAATATTAATTTGTCAATATGACCCATCATCGAAAAGATAAATTTCTGTGTGTGATTTTACTATTGAAGTAGATGGGTTAAAATATTGAGAAAGTTGAATGATGAACCCATGGTGGACCAAAAGTTGTATTATACATACTAGCCGAAAAGGTGGAAAAACTTGCAAAACTAAAGTGTAAAAACATTAGATGCGGATGAGAAGAAGATGAAGAGATCTTAATTTGCAAGGTCTTGGTTTCATGGCTGATGTGAGAGCCCCAGAAGCCTCACCTTCTATGTATGATCCATGTCCTTATCATGTGTTTTTGAGTTTTAGAGGTGAAGACACTCGTAAGACCTTTACCGATCATCTCTACACAGCATTGGAGAATGCAGGTTTTCGCACATTTAGAGATGAAGACGATGCAGAGAAAGGAGAAGATATTAGTTCAGAACTCGAAAGAGCAATCCAACAGTCAAAGAGTTCCGTAATTGTCTTCTCAACAAACTATGCTTCGTCCAGATGGTGCCTCGATGAACTAGTGATGATCCTCAATCGGAAGAAGGCCTCGGAATATTTTGTTTTACCTGTCTTTTATGATCTGGATCCTTCCCAAGTTAGGAAGCAAACAGGAAGTTTTGCAGAAGCATTTAATACACATGAAGAGAAGATTAATCATGAGAGGGATGAAAAAAAGAAAAAGGAGTGGGTGGACAAAGTCAAACGGTGGAGGGAAGCACTGAAGGAAGCTGCAGACCTCGGAGGAACTGTATTAAAGAATGAAGTTAATGGGTAAATTCCTAAAAACTACTTTCTTAGTTGTGCTTTGCAAATTTTCGAATATGATTATGTTTCTTGACTTCCCACTTCCCACCCCACCCATGTTTTGTTTTTCTTTGGAGAAATTGGGAATAGATATCACAATAGAAATAAGAAAAACAATCAGTAGAATTCTTCGGGCATTAAGCCAAGATGAATCCTTCTTTTGTACAATAATTGTGTTTTCACTTTTAGAAACACCAACCTAGAATCCTATATTTGACAATAGAAGAAATTGGTAGTTGAGAGAAGTACTTTATTTTTTGGCTTTATCTTCTTGAATTCAAGGGTTCAAGTCCCCCTCTCCCCTCCCCCTCCTAAAAAAAAATAAAAAAAGAGAGAGAGAGAGAGAAACAATTCTCAATTATTAGTATTTCTGAAATATTGTTTATGTTTGACCAGATGGCAATTGTGATCATACCAGTAAATGCTAGGGGATGAATATGTATTTTGGATAAGTATTTTATTTTATATAATTTTGGCTAGATAGTTATTTTTGTGAGCTTTGAACTTTCAAAAATCTTTTTAGTTTTTAATATTCCTGTTTTTTTTTTTCAATTTACAATAATAAATATAACATTAGGTGAGGCCTACTTTTGATGGAGGGCATTCCTCTCTTATGTACATTTTTGTACTCTTTTATCAATATATATCAGTTTACTTTCTGAGAATTATTTTTTTCAAACAATTTATATAATAAAGTAGCTAGATTTATTTGTCTTTAACTTTTCGCGGCTCAGATCGCTTGACAATTATTGATCTGACGGTTCTCATACCAACTTTTTCTAAGACTCCTATCTCTTATCTAACTCTATCTTTATACTCTCTCTCTCTCTTTCTCTCTCTCATATTATTGTCTTATTTTCTTCATAAAACAAATGAAACTATATTTTATACAATTATTTATTCCATGAAATTAATTCAAAACTTTTATATTTCTAATGACATGTGTTTTACCACTTACTTCTTAATTTGTAAATAACACTCTATGTAAATAAAAAATAGCACATATTTTTCATGATTTGATGACTTTTTTATTTGAGTTTCACATCTTTGCGTGAAATTAGATCTTATTGATTTAGAACCTAAATTCCTTTAAAATTATCATTGACAATGATTTTTATATAGATTATTTTTATGATTTTTTTAATGTTTGCTCTATTTGTTATAATTTTGGTACTAAATTTTTCAAATTTTTGTTATCAACTTTTTAATTTATTTTCACGTATTTTCATGTGAACCAGAGACTTTTGTGAGTTTAGCAAGTGGATGTGAGCGATTCTCTTAAAAAAAAGTGGGGGTGAACAATTAGTTTAATTAAGTATGTGTGGTCAAATCTTGACCAAAAAAAAATTATTAAATGATATAATAAGAGAGAAGACGTTATGCTATGAAAAAATCTATATTTAAATTTTATGGGTTGAAATACAAATTTTTAAATTTATATACAACAAAAAAATTATAATATAAAGTCAATTTCTGTTTGTTTAATCAATACCAAATAATATTCAATATGAAATGAACCCTGAATTATAAATTAATATATAATTTTATTAGAAATTGACATTTAATTTTGTCCAATTTATATTCAACTTTATTGAATTAATATCAAATTAATTTTTATTGTTATCAAATTAATATTAAAATTCATTTAATTAATTTTTTTGGATTCTAAAGTATATCAATTTTTTAGGTACTAAATCAAATCTTGGTTCATTTTATTAAATTTTTAATTTTTTTGGGTACTAAAGTTGGAGAAAGGCAATTATTAAAATAATAATTTTTTTTAGGATGAAATCATCACTTTACATTAGGAACATTGACGGAAGAGAGACAAAGGGAGTCTTTGTGCAATAAATTTTAAACTTCAAGGATCTCGGTGTTATTTATAAAATATCAGGATGTGTGTATAAAATTGTCAAAACTCAAGGAAAATTCGTATTTTTTACCATATTTTTTAATTAAATATTAATTAAAAAAAATTTTATCTTAAAAACTTGAATTATTATATTTCTAATAAAAACAGTGGTTGGTTAGGAAGGTTTGTTGATAGCCAAAAAATAAATGTGTGACAATGTATTTCTGTGTATATTTATATGTGGAGGATTGAACATTTGGTAATTAAATTTATAATTTTATTGTGTCATTTGGGGTTGAATGATAATAGTGGTGATAAATTCATGAGTTTTATAAATTAGTAAAATTTGGTTGATTTTATTTATCGCTTAAAGATTGTGCATTTAATTGTGTTCGGTTATTATTTTTTTTTTATGCTTGAGATATTTATTACATGGGGATAGGCTGGATTAAAAATATAGTGATTGAGTTTATAATTATATTCTGTTATTGGATTCAGTAGTGGAAGAGGTGATAAATTCATGAATATTATAAATGAGAAAAAATTTATTTATTACTTAAAGATTATAAATTTCAATGGGTTATGTTAGTATTTTTTTTTCTGGAGGCATTTATATATATGATGTTGTTTTGAAAAGTTTTTATATATTTTTACGATAGTTCTATTAATATGGAGGGTATACTCAGTGATATATTTTGAGTTATTTTAAAAGAAAAATTGATATGAATATTTTTAAGCCAATCTTTTTGAATATGGACAATTGTATAAGAATTTTTTGTTTGTTATATAGTGCCTTTAGACACGGGTAATGACTAGTATATCTATAACATAGAATACAAAGCACCCATGTAGATGTGAAGAGAAACCCGAAAGATATCGTACAACCCAAAAAAGGGAGACATAAAAAATGAGGTCTCTTAACCGCTTAGTTGACACAATTTTGAGAGAATCAAAGGTGACCAACTAGGCTTCCCCATTACTAGGAATAACTGAATTAAGGAGTAAAGACCCTATATAGGAATGTAAATTTACTTTTATCAGACTAATCAAAAAATGCAGGTAACTTTTTAAATGTGGCTCAGGTTCATGATAAATTGACCAGTAATGTGTGATTAAAGTAGTAGATAACTTTCCCAAATCACACAGTTAGATTACAAATTCAGAAATTAGTCAAAGAAGTAGAAAGTTGAGGAATATGTTGTTGTTAGGCTCACAAAAAAAATATGCAGTCCTGGCCATCAAATAATATATGCTCGAATAAGAACTAAGCGGTGTAAAGATAAAATCAAGTTAATGGTATGAAACTACAAGTGAATATTTTATTCTTTAGCTTGTTATTATATCTCAAGAAAGTTCATATTTTCAAATTTTGCTGCTTGTACCAAATTTTGCAATTTATTTCAAGTTTCTGACATTTATTTTTTGATGGTTGTTCATTTTGTTACAATGTGTAGATATGAGGCAAAGTTCATTGATAGAATTGTCAAAGTTATGGAGGATAAAGTAAATCGAAAAGTTCAAATTGTTGTCCCCTACCTAACTCAAATTGATTCTCGAGCCCAAGCCATTAGTTTGTGGTTACGAAATGGGTCAACTAGTGTCAGCATTATGGCAATATGTGGGATGAGTGGAGTAGGAAAAACGACCATTGCACAGTATGCTTTTGATTTGAACTACGATAGATTTGATAGTAGCAGTTTTCTTGATATAAAAGATATCTTCAAACAACCCGATGCATTGATTCGGTTACAAAGAAAACTTGTTTCAGATATTCGAAAGGGAAAAAAGAGAAAAATAACAAGTGTTCGTGAAGGATTCATTGAAATAAGAGATGCCGTATTTCGTCGTAGAGTTCTTATTGTTTTAGATGATGTGGACCAGAAAGAACATCTGGATGCAATTCTTATAATGCAAAAGTGGTTTCATCCTGGAAGTAAAATTATCATAACAACCACGAACATCCAGTTGTTGAAGCCTTTTGAAGTTGAAATCTATAATGTTGAGCCAATGAAGGTTAGTGAGTCACTTGGGCTCTTTAGTTGGCATGCCTTTGGGCAAGACCATCCCATTGAAGGTTACTTGGACTACTCTAAATGGGTTGTAGAACATTGTGAAGGTCTTCCTTTGGCTCTTCAAGTTTTAGGTTCTTCTCTGCGTGGAAAAAGTGTGGATGTATGGAAAAGTGCATTAATGAAATTCGAGGCGATTCATGATAGCAAAATCCAAGAAAAGCTTAAAACAGGTTATGTCTGTTTAGAAGATGACCATGACAGAGATTTATTTCTTGACATTGCATGCTTCTTTGTTGGAATGGACAAGACTTATGTAGTTACTATACTAGATGACTGTGACGTCTTCACAACAGTGGGGATTGAAAACCTCATAGATAGATGTCTCTTAACAATTAAAGATCAGAAGTTAATGATGCACAAATTGATTCAGCAGATGGGAAGAGAAATTGTTCGCCAACTGTCACGCAAGGAACCTGGAAAGCGTACTAGATTGTGGCATTACAACGATTCCTTCAAAGTATTGAAAGAAAAATCTGTAAGAGAACTATTTCTTGTTTGTGCATGTTCATGTGAGTGTGTATTTGATGGCGCGCTTGTTATCTAACTATTGTTTTATGTTATTAGGGCACTGAGACAGTCGAAGGCCTTGCTCTCGATATGAAGATACTTGAGGAAGATAAGCGTGCAATGACAATCCTTAACATTAGCAAGGCATATGAAGCCAACTTAGAAACTGATGCATTCTCAAGGATGCACCAATTAAGATTACTACAGATCAACTATTTACAACTTATTGGAGGCTACAAAGAGTTTTCCAAAAACTTAAGATGGTTGTGTTGGCACGGATGTCCTTTGAAATTTGTGCCAAGTGATTTTCCTGTGGAGAACCTAATAGCCATTGAAATGGGTAATAGCAAATTAGAACAGTTATGGAAGGAAGCAAAGGTATGTTACTTTTCTTTTCATGTTTTTTTCGGGGCATTTTTTTTTTTTATGCTTTTGACATTAGCTTGACCATTTTTTTTTCCTTTTTTCACAGTTTGTTGGGTTACTAAAAATCCTGGACCTCAGACACTGCCATGACCTTACTAAAACTCCTGATTTCTCAATGCTCCCCAGTCTTGAGAGATTGATCATGAAAGATTGCATAAAATTGGTTGAGGTCCATGAATCAATTGGAAATCTCACGAGGCTTGTTTTGTTGAATCTAGAAGATTGCAGAAATCTGAAAAAGCTTCCCAGAAACATTGCCACACTTAGTTCTCTTGAAACATTAAAAATTTCTGGTTGCTCTAATCTTGAGGAGTTTCCATTGGATCTACGAGAGATGAAAGCACTTAAAGTGTTTCATGCCGACGAAATTGACCTAAGTGTAGTACCCTCTACTACCACAGAGAATACGCCATGGCTTTCATTCATGTGGTTTAAGAGATCAAAACCAAGAAGTCATCCAGAATTGTCCAAGGCTATTTTACCACATTCACTAGAAAGCTTAAGTCTTGCAGGATGCAATCTATCGAATGGTGATTTTCCTAAGGATTTTAATGGTATGCCCCAGTTGAAGATGCTTAATCTAAGCAGAAATCAAATTTGTAGCCTACCAGATTGTGTCAAAGGTCTTAACAGTCTCCAGATGTTCGTTATACAATCATGCACAAGGCTGGAAACAATAACAGGGCTACCCCCGATACAAAACTACTTTTCTACTATGAGTTGCCCATCCTTGGAAAGAATATCATATTCATCGTATTTCGATTTCAAACCCTATGTCCAAACAGAAGAGTGTGAGAATCTAGTGGAGTTGCAAGGTTCATTTAGATTAGAGCCCATAGCAAACATTGATGCAGAAATTATCAACAATTTGGGGTTGTCCAATATAGAATCTATCGAAAGCATTACAGTGGAATTCTTCAGTCATTTAACTTCAATGAAAAAGAAGCTCACTGTCCAGGTGCTCTCTCTCTCTCTCTCTCTATCCCTCCCCATCTCTCTCCTATAACTTGGGTGCATATGTAACAGTGAGAATTGTAATTTTCATGGCATAGGGACTATTCCAAGATGGAACATTCAGCATATATCTTCCTGGTAGCAAAGTTCCGGGCTGGTTCAACAATTTGAATGCAGGGTCCTTCATATATTTGACTATCTCTTCAGTTCTTAATCTCAGGATTCACAAGTTTAGTATGTGTTGTGTGTATGCTCTCAATGAAGAAAAATTTTCGGGTAAGGTATCAATCAGAGCAATAATCTGCAATGTCACCAAGAAGTATGACTTTATCCATAAGCCAACATTTTGTGGAGTTCCAGGACCAAAGGAACATATGATGTGGTTAAGCCATTGGAT
The DNA here is from genome assembly GCA_023539305.1 of Ilex asprella. Taxonomy (NCBI): domain Eukaryota; kingdom Viridiplantae; phylum Streptophyta; class Magnoliopsida; order Aquifoliales; family Aquifoliaceae; genus Ilex; species Ilex asprella. The sequence goes on along the minus strand of CM042199.1, from coordinate 14,739,419 downwards.
GCTTAGCGTTCCATTTGAACCTGGTGATGAAGTAAAGTTTTCAGTTTTCATGTTTCCATCAGGTGCTTTGGAGGTAAAGGAGGTTGGAATCCGTCTTGTGTACGGTGAGCATGAAGATAGCGAAGGATGCCCAAAAGTGATTCCAATATAGTAGTGACTAGCAAAATGGGAGCAGCCTAAACGGTAACAAACAAGTGAAGAGAATTTAAAACTTTCCCTTCCATGCCTAACTATGTGTTTTAAGCCTCTAAGAATTCATGGAAATGAGACCTAATTATTTTTCACATAGCTTTTTTAATTACTTGAATTGATTCCACATTACTCCGAGCTAATCACCTACTATGTTTTGGGTAGTGTAAATCGATAACTCTAGTTTGAGGTCAAATGTAAGAAGCGTGATAGGTGAGGGAAATGAGGCAAAGTTGATTTAGTTAAAATAATATTTGATGGTTAGGAATTGAATAGTATCAGTTAGTCCTCCACGTTCGTTAGGAGATTTGAATTCTGTTGCTTATTTCTTTTTACTATTAAGTCAAGACACCACTATCGAAAGTTTAATTTGAAGTGAAACTTCTACTACAAATTTAAGGGTTGATTTTAGATAAAATTGCAAAAAAGATAAGGTATACTTGGAAAATCTATTTTTGGTAGAGTTGAAAAGTTCCAATAGAAAGGAAAACAAAAATCATTGGTTCAATGCTTCAATGAAATTGTTACCATTATTTAGCTAGGTACCATTTTTATAAGTTTGGCTTTAGGTGAATGACATATGCTTTTTTTTTTAACTATGACATGGGGGAATTGGTCTTTGATAGTGCTTCTAATGGCTGTAAATAATTTTAAGATTTAGGATTTTCAAGAGAGAAACTTTTAGATACAACTTCGGCAAGACTTTGGTTGGGCAAGACTTTGGTTAGGCAAGGGGAAGCTAATTCAATTGCCATAAATGATGGAGATACATATAAAAGATATTTTATGAGCACTATTATCATGAAGTTATTTTTGTCAATTATAAGGCATCACGTAATGGTATTGGACAATGCACATAAAATGATCGGTAAGAAAAGACGAAAAGAACATAATAAGACATCCATGTCATATTGCGACGTTAGAAAATTATATCTAACTCAAATAACTTATGATCGATTCAAAATGTGTATCGATCACAAAATAAAAAGTGCAACATGCATCAAATACAACTGAATCGAGTCATGTAATTATGGACCTATACTTTGAACTATAATTGACATCACAAAGTCCACCGTAATAGAATGGGAACCCATTTATTATTTAGAAAAAGAAGGAAGAATGTTAAAGAGTGATTTGTAATCTACTTTCTTCAACCTTTTCATTAGTTTATCATTTTAGGAGTTTAGCCTTTTCTTGTCTTTCAGAATGAATAATGTTATACTTACCAAAATTTTATCGAATTAATGTCGATGGTAATATTAATGGGTCTCTCTCTCTCTCCCCCTCCCTCCCTCCCTCTCTCTCTATATATATATATTGACAAACATTTGACAAATTTTTTATGGTATTTTTTATTTTAGATTGTGTCAATTTTTTACACTTTGCTCTCTGTTTTGATTTCAACGGGCAGATTTGGAGCAGGAGTCAATGTAGTGTGGAGTCGTACCCCACCCCTAGTTGTGAGGTACAAAATTGTAATCTTTACTAGAGAGACAGAGAGGGGTTCCAACGAAGTACAATTCCAACGTCAGTTTGACCTCACTATCTTCCTAACCTCCACCTCCCTTTGGTACCATGTCTCTTCGCTCTCGTTGAATAGAAAATCTTTACCATTCTGATTTGTTTGGTGTATTGAGTTAGGGTTTTTATTGAGCTTCTTCGCAATTTTCAATGGATGCCAATGTGCTATGATTTATGTGGTTTGTAGCTCTTGATTAAATCCAATCTCAAAATTCGTGCATTTTGATTCAAATTTTCAATCATTGTACTAATTCAAATACATTTGTTTGATCTTGAAGGAGCACAATTCCCCAAAAAGCTAATAATTTTAGGCCAATTATTTTGGTGAGTTGTCTTTACAAGATTTTGCGAAGATGTTGTACATTAGATTGAGACAAGGTTCTAGGGATTCTATTTCAAAATAGCAACAAACTTTGTCTGAGGGAAGACAATTTTGAGGCATTGTATTGATATCAAATGACCTTTGTGCTGGAGTACAAGGTTAGTGGTAAAGAAGGGGTGGTTTTTAAAATTCATTTTGAAAAATCATATGATCATATGGATTGAGGTTTTTTTGGAGTCTGTCTTTAAAGTCAAAATTTTTAATTTAGATGGAGAACATGGATTAAAATATCTTTAAGTTCTAAGAATTTATTACTTGTCCTTGGTAGTAAACAACGCGAGAGATTTAATATTACTAGGGGTCATAAACAAGGGCTCTATTGTCACATTTCCTTTTCATTTTTATTCTCGATGGATATAGATTGATAAATAGCAAGGGTGAGTGACTACAACTTAGTCGAGGCCAATTAGGTTTTTGGCGATCATGTTGGAGTTACTCATTTACATTTTGCGATTGATACTTTTTTTCCTAGTTAATGAGGTGAAACTTCAAAATTTAGTAGAGGCTAATGAGATTTTTAGCTTGGTGTTGGGATTAAAGGTTTTTTTTTTTTGATCAGATGAGAACTACAAACAATCACTTAAAAGTGGAAGTTTGTAGTTTTTATATAAACACACACACACACACACACACCCAGAACTATCCGATGTGAGATAGCTCCATCCCCTGACCCATATAGGCCCGAGAGTTTAGTGGTTGAAACAAATAAAGGTTAATATATAAATATATTAAAGGTTAATATGTCCAAGGGTTTAGTGGTAGAAATAAATAACTACATTGACGACTTAGAGAGAATGTCAAATAGCTTGGGCTGTATGGTGGCAGAATGACTGTTGAAATATTTTGGTTCCCATTGGGGGTAATCTTTGGTTTTTGAATTTTTTGTAATCCCAATTTTAGAAAGGATACAAAAAAGATTAGATGGTTCGAAAAGGACTTGTGTGTCAACGGTTGGAAAGCATACTTTGGTATAGTCTGTTTTGGTTAGTAATTATGTATACTTCTCGTCTCTTTTTAAGTTCCCTAGAAGGATTGCAAGAATGGTGAAGACGATAACGTGAGACTTATAATGTGAGGGAGGATAGTATGAAAGAAATAAAACACTCTTTGTACACAAAGTTGAGTATGAGGAGTTTCTATAGGATGGAGCAATGTTTTTTGCCTTTTCATGGAACACAACTTCTAAGGAGTATTAGGATATTCCTTTTCTCTTCATTCATCAAAATTGGATTAAGCATGTAACTAAGATGAAAATAAAAAATGTTTCGATGTATAGTTTCCCTTTTGTTCCTACAGGTGGATTTGTTGTCCACTTTCTTGTAATTAATTACTCTTATCCTCAATGAAATTTTCATTTTCTTTAAAAAAATGTAGTTCAACCAAGTGTCATAACTGATATTATTACTGTGTTATAGGACTTCGAACTGGAAGACAAAACACGTGTCTAAGTAGTGCCAGACTCTTCTCTCTATAGTTGGTCAATATGTTTCGCTTTTCTATGCGTTTAACTTGAAGAATGCAAGGCGTCTAGGAATTAACATGTCCTTGATCACGAGGTATAAAAGAACCTTAGATTTACACCTTACTTTTTGTACAGTTGTCTGTATAATCATTGATGTAGTACATATACATTAGTCCTGACCTAGTAAGATCTTGTGTTTGAATTCAAACTCACGAAATTATGTGTAGATCTTTTCCTATCACCCTCAAGGGATCTGTGCGCCAGTTGTTCGCCAAACTTAGACCAGTTTCCATTGATTCTTTTGCTGAACTAAGTAAATCCTTCATCTCTCACTTCTTTAAAAAAATGTCTACCGAGTGTCATAACTGATATTATTACTGTGTTATAGGATTTTGAACTGGAAGACAAAACACGTGTCTAAGTAGTGCCAAACTCTTCTCTCTATAGTTGGTTAATATGTTTCGCTTTTCTATGCATTTAACTTGAAGAATGCAAGGCGTCTAGGAATTAGCATGTCCTTGATCACGAGGTATAAAAGAACCTTAGATTTACACCTTACTTTTTGTACAATTGTCTATATAATCATTGATGTAGTACCTATGCATTAGTCCTGACCTAGTAAGATCTTGTGTTTGAATTCAGACTCATGTGATACACGAGCAAAAACCGTCTACAAAGAGTATAGTACAACACCATGGAGCTCTGTTACCTATCTTGGTCTGCCAAAAATCCATATCCGAAAAATAAACTTCCTTGAGTATTCTAACCAGAGAATTTTATTATTAGCCAATCTCCTAATGAAAACGCAATTACTTTTATCCAAATGATAATAGCAAAATACAGAGTGATATATTTATACAATACAATTTACTGCTAATTAGTGATTTTTATTATCATAATCTTCTATGGACAAGAACGAAAGTAATTGCGCTGATATCTTCTATAGCCATTTCTTCATCCACCAATCTTCCATAATGCTCAAACAAATTGTCTAAAACACCTTCTCCATAATGGTAGCAAATCATTGATTCTTGGATGGAACTTACTATCACTACCACAGTCAATCCATCACTTGAACCATGCTCAACACCACTTTCCATTTCAAAATTTTCAAACCGGTACACTTTAGAAGAACCCTCCCTTCTCCCTTCATCTTCTAATTCATCATTGGATGGTGCATAGAAATGAAGTTCATAAAAATCAAGCTTTTTCGTCTCCTTTTCTCCCTACTCAACAACAAAAATTTGTGTCCATTCATTAGAATATAACTTAATGTTTAAGCAATGTCATATTATTGATACATGAGAAACAAAAATGGTGAAGGATCTAGACAGCAGTTCCCATAAGAATGCATTTCCTCAATCACCGTGATTCGAACTTTTCCTTCCTAAAAAGATAAATACTGATGGACCCGACCCAAACAAGACCCAACTCAGGGGGCCCAACTCAAATTTAGAGGCCTAGCTCACCACAGGATCAAGGCAGCTCAGTCAAGTGAGCCTCACCATCTTGAGAGACTTAGTCCACAATAGACACACAAGGAAATCTCTATGGGATGCAATCATCGGGTGCACATCGCCACCTCCATGTGAATGCCTTTCTTGTTATGAGAATGACACCATCTCCATCGAACTACTTTGCTTGTTACGAGAATGGCACCTCAATTTGTTATGATACATTTATAAATTGTAAGCCCCACCTACACAAGGGGGACATCATTCACATCTGAACACTCTACAATCCTTAAGCAAAAAAAAAACACTCAGACTACCATAGCCTTTCATAGTGGAGAAGATCACCATGAGCGAACCATTTCATTTGTGTTTACTTGTGTTGAGTCTCTTTCTTAATTACTGCATTAAATACTTGATAGATGGTGCATAAACACATTTTGTATACTAGTTGTTGGACACGTGCGTTGCACGTGGACCATTTCAAATTAGTTTTGACCAACCCAGTGAAATGCATTTCGTCACAATAACAGTGAAGAACTTCAAATGCAACATGCAGGCATTGAAGGGAATTTCTAGTAGATTGCATACAGACATATATCGAAAAGATATTTCATGGTTTTGACAAATAATTCCCCTACTCCCCCCCCCCCCTTTTTTTTGGGAAGACACAACCTCATTATCAAATATTCAATCAATAATTTGATGAAGCTATACAAGGTACAAAAGTAAAAAACAAGAAGGATGACAAAACAGTATCTTACGTTGAAGGCAAAGATGAGAACTGTGTACCCTACTTTGATAATATATATATAAACGCTCTCATCCATATTCATGAGATTCTTTTAAACCCTTTCAAGATGTATAAAACAAAACATAAACAAATAAATTACGCAATCATAGAAAATAAGCTCTCTACAAATGTGACTGTCATCTGTTGGAAAAAGAAGATTACTGAGATTCAATAAGGGGATATAGCCATGGGGAAGGGGCTCTACCTTCACCACCTTCCTCATTGCAAAATACAACAAACTTATTTTCAGTAGAATTTTAATTACCCTTAGTAGTAATGAAAGTGCACAATAATTCAAGTTAATAGTAGAGGCAAGCTCTTGGCAATCCTTTCTTAGGCTCATAGCAAAAATCACCACATTTAAATAACTCGTTTACTACTATCCTGAGTACCAAAATTTATTTTTTCAATTGGCAAGTAATTACCCTTAATATTTCTCACTTGTAGCCTAAAATGCTACTTCATTGTTATTACTTCTCACTAACTCCTGTGCGAGTTCTGTTGACTAAAACCACTTTGTTTGCTGACAAAATTACTTGAACTGTTTCAAGCTTCCAAAAGTAACAACTATTAGGTAAGAATCATACTTGGAAAAATAACAGTCATTAGACTCTTGGAACACAAAGTGTGGTCATATTGACAGGTTGTCACCTCCATTCACCAATTGTAAATAACTTCACAAGTTTATCAAGTATTCTACTAATAATCTTATAACAATTAGAAGTGTGTACTCATTCCACCACAATTTGTGATCAATAGCTATAACACCATCCATAAATCTAAAATATTAATTTTTAAGTCTCTAAACATCAGTTATGGTTTGTTCAATTCAAGGCCACTTCCGCTCAAGGCATTTCATAGCCAGGAACAAATACAATACCCTCTAATGTTTGTCAGTGGCATCATATTCCTAGTGTTGTGGCATGGTAGGGAAATTTTCTCAACAAGCACCATGAAGAACCAAGTATAATAATTCTCTCGAACAAAGCAAAATTGGTTGTCTCACAAATGTTGGTATTTGAACACAATCAAACTGCACTGACATCAACAAATAATGAGCTAGAAGCAAAAATTAATACAACATGAAAACTTCACAACCAAAAAGACTCGTCAAACTTATGAATTTTGATATTTAATCAAAGAAGCATAAACTAAGATAATCCCTACATGATTTTCGAGCAAGAAAAATGAAGCACGAATTAGAATTGGTGAGTTTTGTAGACTGTTATGCTCCAACAATGTCCATAAAAATATCAAAGATAGATAAAATGGGACTACCCAACTGGAAGGACTACCACAAGCATGCAAATTCGAGAGCATGTCTGGTATTATCTGCAATGACAAGCCACACAAATGACACTTATAAAGACCAACGGCGAACCCCAACAAACTTTTAAGTAAAATGAAAATTTTCTTAAGATTAAAAAAAAAAGGAAATTATTTTAAACTTACCTTACTTGGGATTGATCGGCCATTAAACACATAATCTTCAGGCACTGTTCCATTGAAAGATTGCTGGGAATGTACATATATGGAGTATAACCCTTCATACCCTTTGCAAAATTTCTATTATTTAATATGTTTTTTTGTTGACTTCTTACATTGAAATTCTAATGATTTTATTAAAGAACGATGGATTTAATGAAAAGTTTTTGCTTGTAATTGGTCAACAGCTAGTCCTCGTACTCAAAACATAGAGTTGAGAAAAGTATAATTAACGAAACATTTGGTGCTTTTGTAACTTTGGTAGGGTATTAAATTTAGAGAAATGCTATAAAACTCAAATGAAGTCCAAAAAGCTGCAACCCAAATGCATATCATCTCTTGGATGAGTGGATCCCAACAAATTTTTCAATGGGTCTCACTCATTCCATACTCATCCAAGGGATTATATACATTTGTGATTTTACTTTTGGGTTTGATATGGTTTATGTAGCATTTTCCTTATATTTAAGGGCGTAAAACTTGCAATATGAATTGGCTACAAGATAAGAAGAGTTTCACCAAGAAGTTTTCAGCAATATGAATGGGCTACAAGATACCCCTAACATATTGCACCATTAGAAAACCAAGCCATTTTCAATGTAGAATAAAAGGACACAGCCAGTTGCAATTAACATATTTAAATCATTGTCATAATAAAGTTCGTCAGGAAAAATCATTCATATGTTTTGTGTGCGCAAAAATGGCTACATCAGTTATAAATCTAATCAGTGTACCCAAGCATTGATAGAAAATTGTATGGTTTGCCTATCCCAGCGCAGAGATGTTGGATTTGGAGTTGAATTTGTAGATGTCCCTGATGTTCTAGCAGTTGACCTTACACGCAAATTTGAGATGAGTTCAATTAAACCGACAGAAAGCATTGGTAAAAAATAAATGAAGTGGAACTTGCACCGTACCTGAATTACGTGATTGAGTTTGGTCATTGGGAGTTGACGATGATGACGATGCAGATGGTCTTGCAGGCTGAGAGGTACTGCTCATGGACATTGGCTCGACAACAAGATCAGGATCCTGCACATCCACAAATCCAAGCAACAATGCATTAGACCAAATCACAAATAGAGCAAAAAACCCAAATTCCAAAATTCCTTTCATGTCTAAAGCCTGTTTAAATTCCACAAATACTATTATTGATGGGATCAAAGGCCAGAATCTCAGTTCCCCATGAAAGGATGTCTTTGGTTATTAGAAAGCAATTTTCTTCTTGTACCAATATACAGTGAATGCAAAAAAAATCGATGGAACCAAATACACCAAGGTGTGGCAATTTTGCACACAATTCCTAAAGTGTGCTGCATGAAAACCCTATTCAGAGAAAACAGACAATAGTAAACCCAATCAAAAGACCAAAACAATATATGAAGCTCTCATTGATCATCTTAGATTCTAAGAAAATAAAACCCCCAACAGTCAAAAACAGAAACCCCAAGCTCCACAAAAAAAAAAAAATTGGTAAAACCCAAATGAGATTCTCTCCAATTTAAGATTTCTTTTTCTTCCTGCTAAGTGTCTGATAAGTTAGGAAACCAATAAAACCAAGAGATGTTAACTCCGCATAACCCAATGTAAGAAATCTTTGCTCCAAAAATCTACCACAATATGGTGCCCCAAATCCATAATCGTTAGGACAGTCAGATCAGTTCATACATAGGAAAGTAAACTGACCAAAAAGAATATGAGATTCAAATCTAGTGTGCTCTTGGCGGAGAGAGATATATCTAACCAGTGGATGCACCACTTGGAACATCAGCTCTTTCCTTTTTTTTTTCCCAGTTTGATAGATGCACATCAACCTAAATAAATGTAAACATACCCAAAAATCCTACTAATTGAAAACTCAATCCTTTCAAGACCCAAAAGTTATAAACAAATCAAAGTGGTTTTGAAACATAAAAAATGATCTACGGTAAGAAATTGAAAGAAAAATCCGAACATGAACCTCGACTGTTGGATTGCCTCTACTGTCGAAGATCTGAAGTGCCTTCATGAACTGGATCGTGGCCATGACGTTAGTTCAAATCTGGTACTGGCTTATAGAGAGAGAGAGACTGAGAGGGGAAGGTGAAGAGGGGGGCATGACGGTTTGTTTAAGAGAGGATATAGGGAGAGAGAGGTTAACGGCTGGGAATTAATTAGAGGTGGTGATTAAATTTAGTGTGTCATTAACTCTAAGGATAGATATCACATACTTGTAATGTTAAAGGATAAAAGTGGAAAAAAAATATTTTTCAAAGATACATACTTTTTAAAGTAGTATAGATTATCAATTTGGTGCCGTCTGTGGGAATGACTTAATTTTCACCCTATTATCTCTCCATTTTCAGCCTATTGTCTCTCCATTTTCACCCTACTGTCTTTCCATTTTTTCCTACCCTCTTTCCATTTGATGGTTATTACAATTAGATCCATGAACCAAAAAGGGGAATACAATGATCTATCACATCTCGACAGGGTACCCCCCCACGACAAACCCCATCGCTGGACCATAACTACTGGAGAGTATGCAATTGTTGGTAAATCAAAACCAATAGCTCCCCCAATTGTTGCTTGTCGGCAGTGCCCAAGGCACAAAAGAGGCGTCTCATCTAGTGCCTCGCCCATCGCGGTAAGACGCCCCACCTTAGCACTAGGGCACCCCAACTCCCCCTCCTTGTGTTCCCGCCAAATCTTCCCATATTGGCAACCCTTCATTCCAAAATGACAAGGGGGTGGACTATGAAAGCCACTAGAATAACCCTTCAGAGAGCATCTCTAATCAATGGGACAAAAAAATCGAGGAGGTACAGATCCAATCAGGCGACGTTTTCAATGTCATCAAGGCACAAATGTCGAAAATAGTTGAGTACCTTGTGAGCGTACTAACACGCCATTCTGGCTAATGTGGCCAACTACCCCCTCCCCACAAAGTTCAAAATGCCAACTGTGGAAGTCTTTGGTGGCTCAAAAGATTCACTAGACCACCTTGACACCTATAAATCCCTCATGTAGCTGCATAACATACCAGACGAAATTATGTGTAGATCTTTTCCTATCACCCTCAAGGGATCTGTGCGCCAGTTGTTCGCCAAACTTAGACCAGTTTCCATTAATTCTTTTGTTGAACTAAGCAAATCCTTCATCTCCCACTTCATAAGGGGACACCGATATCAGAAAGCATGTTACCCAATTACTTAGCATCATTCAACCGTGGGACGAAAACCTCACTCCTTTTTAACAAGGAAGTCCTAGATTGAAGAACCAGATGAAAAAATCGCCATTTGCGGCCTTCACAGAAGGTCTACGCTCGTCCAATCTTATTTTTTTTTTTCAGTTTTGAAGTCTCAGCCAAAAGAATATGCAAAAATTACTATCAAAAGCCAGAAATACATGAACGTTGAGGATGTCCCCAAAATTAGGCAAGCTGAGTCCTAACATGAAGGGGAATATTAAAAGTAGAGGTAATCCAAGCAATTTCAGTCTCAGTATTGATGGTCAACGGCTACTGCTTGCATCATTGTAGATGCTGAAACATGGTTTCTGCCATTACCCTCTGAGTCATCTGCGCTGGCGCCATGGCTATCATACTTCCTACTTGCTTGAATTTTTAACATAATCCTCCAAAATCCTCCACATTATTCAACAAATCTTCCAAATGGCCGCCCATTGTTCCCCCACCTTTTTCTCCAATTTGTGAAAAATATTCCAATAAGATGATTGTATTTTTTTTTTGCCATAAAGTCTTGAAAATGATGGGTCCTCCATTATTGCCGAATTCTCCACCCAAACCAAGACCACTCTCGAGTGCCTTCACCTCTGGCGCCTGCCACGCTGCATTCCCCCATAGAGAAACCACATTGGATTCCCCCATGGAGAAATCAGTCTGGCACCCTTGCCTTGGCCCCTGCCTTACTCGCCTCTAACGCCTGCCTTGCCCATCTTTCTGTATGCCTCCTCACCAACCTGGGCATGCCACCTTCCTTGGCACCACCCACGCCTACATTGTGCGTTCCCAGCTCGTCCAGCAATACCCCCGATGTCACCCCTTCTGGCGCCCCGCCTCCTTGCATCTAGTGCACTCCTATCAAGCACACTCACTCGCGCTCGACGCCAATTCTCCATTGGCTCTGCCCGCCGGCGTCCATGTGCAGCACCTCACTGTCAGAATCGGTGCACGTCTCTTGTCATTGATGCCATCTGGCTATCCTCACTACCATCTTTTTCCTCCTTTCCATCTGTTGGGAGTGAGGCCCCCGAGTCACCAAAAGCTCGGTCAAACTCTACCTTTGTTCTCATGCAATCAGTCTCAATCTCTAGCTTAGCAGCTCTCTCGCGAGTTATCAAATACTTAGCCAAACTCTGCCTCTGGTCTCACACAAGCAACCTCAGTCTCCAACTTAACGGCTCTCTCACGAGTCGTCAAAAACTCGACCTTGCTCTCTTTCTACCCTCACACAAGTAGCCATATTATCCAACTTAGTGAATTCCTCATGAGTTGCCAGAAGCTCAACCTAACTCTGCTTTTGTTCTCATGCAAACAGCCTTAGTCTCTAGCTTAGCAGTTCTTTCGCGAGTCATCAAAAGCTCAGCCTAACTCTGTCTCTAATCTCACTCAAGTAGCCTCAATCTCTTGCTTAGCGGCTCTCTTGCGAGTCACTAGAAGCTCGACCTAACTCTACCTCTACTTTCACCCAAGTAACCTTAGTCTTTAGCTTAGCGGTTCTTTCGGTCTGAAATTTAGCCTCAATACGTGCAGCTCTCTCGTGAGTCACCCATAACTCCTCCTCTATAGCCCCGCTATGTCGTCCTCTCCCTCATAAGAGTTCTACTACTAAAAAGGCTCAACTGCTAAAAGAGGACAAGGACAAGATTTCTTACTGATGCTTTTTCTCCCAAGTCCCATTAGGCTCGGGGCATGGGGGTAAATGATGGGACCGACCCAGACCAAGCCCAGCTCAAATATACAGGCCAAGCTCAATACAGGATCAAAAAAGCTCATTCGGTTCAGCCTTGCCATCTTGAGAGACTCAATCCACAACTGACATACAAGGAGATCTTTGTGGGATGCAATCATCGGGCGCACGTCACCACCTCTACGTGATTGCCTTGCCTATTATGAGAATGACGCCATCTCCACCGAACTATCTCACCTGTTACAAGAATGGAGCATCAATCTATTAGGAGGCGCCTATAAATTATAAGTCTCATCTACACAAGGGGGCATCGCTCACATCTGAACACTCTACACTCCTTAAATAATAAAACGTTCAGGCTACCGTAGCCCTTCATAATGGAGTAAGTCACCCTGAACGAACCACTTAATTTGTGTTTACTTGTGTTAAGTCTCTTTCTTAATTAATGCATTAAATACTTGACAAGTGGTGCATAAACACATTTTGTGCATCATCAAATATCAACCTTTGTTAATTAGTTCTTTGGTCCACGATTAAAGAGAAAACATTTTGGAATTGTCTAAAGTATACTTAGGTGACCTATAGAGGACTGGATTTAGACACGTAAATGTTGCTTTTGTTTATTGACCTCTTTTGGTAGTCATAAGGAGCTGGAGGAACCTACTGAACACGGTGATTACTAGCATATATGGGAAATTGGTGCTTCACGTTTTCTCAAAGTAATGAACCACCAACATCACCGCAAATTACCACACCTCCACCCCCATCACCACCACCACTTCCATTACCCCAAACCACTAGCACCTGCTCTACCATCAGGAATGGTTGAACATTCCCCCATGGGATGTCGTGACAATGTACAGATTTTTCATGATTGCTCAGTAGTGGAGACTACAGACACTTCCTTCATTTTTTTCAATTCAAAAACTTCTTACTTTTGGGACAATGTATTCATTCTGGCCCTTAAATCATCATCTTCCTTTACCACATACTTCCCTCCTTGGGATGCAGATGGCTTGGATTCAATGATGTTTGGAGAGGTCGAGTCCCATATTTGGGAACTCTCAGAAATTGTATCAAGGAACTCGAATGCCTCCTCGAGACTTTTTCTCATAAAATCTCTCTGGGCCATCATTTCAACAAAATGACGTAACGCAGATGGGAGGGTGTCATAGAAAAAAACTACTAGAGTCCAACTCTCAAATGCATGATGTGGACAAACTTGGAGAAGATCCTTGAATCTCTCCCAACATTGATAAAAAATTTCTCCTTCTTTGATAGAAAAATTCATGATTTGATGTCTTAATGCATTGGTGCGATGCACATGAATTTTTTTTTAAAAAAAAACTCAATTTGCAACACTTGCCAACTTAGAATAGACTGGGCTATTAAAGAATTTAGCCACTGTTTAGTTTTGTCCTTTAAAGAAAAAGAAAAAAGTTTCAACCAGGCCTTTTCAGAATTATCTTGCAAGGCTCCAGAGACTTCCTCAAATTCTTTAACATGCAAGTATGGGTTTCAGACTCCAGACCATGAAATTGTGGTAACAACTGTATTGTCCCTACCTTAATGTTAAAATTTGGAGCATTGTGAGAAAAGTAAAGCGTGATGGGACACTAGTGCGTGCAGGATGCAGATAGTCTCTTAATGGTTGGACATTCTAGACTACATCCTGTTCTCATTGATTATTATGTGCCATGCTTAATTCAAATGATGTGTGTGATGAAGATGAATATGATGGAGATGAAGGACTAGACAGATTTATAGAACCTACTGATGACTTAACATACATAAACTATGAAAATGCACCAGACAATATATATACATATAATACAAACTAAATAACTTCTCTGTTTGATTTTGAAATCACCGTAACTCCCCGACAACGGTGCCAGAAATCTTGACTCACAATCGGCCTAAATTGTGATATGCACCCAAGTTTAAGTGGTCAAATTGTAATATAATACTCGGTTTAAGTTTGAGGTCGAACCCACATGGAGCTAATCTTGAAAATCACAATAGAAATAGTGAAGTTGTTACAGTTACAGAATGTAAAGAAATAGCTTGTGGTGCGAGCTTAGAATAACTTAATTAAAACTGAGAAAATGCGATAATTAAAAGATACCTTTCAGTTCAGGGATTCCATATGCATTATATTGGCTAAGTATTGAAAATGTCACCTTACAACAATTAACCCCCCATTTTACTGGAAAGTTAACCGGTAGGTATGATGTATATTAAACCATATCCAACAAATAATTAGGTTAGCCGACAGGTATATTTCTATGCAACAATCAAATAACCCAAGTAAACCAGAAGGCAAGTCATTTAGGAGGAATACTTGAATTACTCAATCAGCATATTAGTACCATGCAATAGTTAAACAACTATAGTAAACAAGAAGGCAAGCCATTTAGAAGGAATACTACAGTTATTCAACCAGCAGGTTGATGATTCACTGATGACGAGATTTTGGTTTACGCATTGAATCAAAAGCATTGGCTATGCTGAGACTTAACCCATTTATAACCAATCAATCGACTATTACATAAAGTCCAATCACGTACATCACTGTATCATGCATGAAGTACATAACTAGTAGATAATATGGTATTTAGCATTAGGTACCGTTCGGAGTTCATAACCATGAGCATATTATAAATGTAACCATTCATCAATAGGGGAGGTATATAACAATAAAGCATAGTTACAATATCAGCATTTTCATAACTTAAATAATATCTTACATATGTTCACCCTTCACCAAAGGGTAAAAGTGGACTACTCACACCCCATTGCTATAGACGAGCAAGCGATGCGATATAGTTCTATTACAATACAAAATAAAACACAGACACTCCTTTCCCAAGGAATAGCTAAAACATGACCACTCTTAATATCAATTAAGGCACAGCAGTGGGAGAGGTTCAACCCTTCAAGTAGAAAGGAATAACAAAAATGTAGAAGAAAGAAAAAGTTGTCTAGAAAGTAGGTTGGAAATGGTTCAGCAGGGCTTCGCCGCACAGATTGACTCTCTCACTATCACTGACTGTATTTGACTCTCTAGATTTACTAGTGACGCTTTGGACTCCCCTGACTTCCCTCCACTCTCTCTGGCTTTCTCTCTGACAGAATACTGGAAATGAAACTGACAAGGCCTATTTATAGGCACTAGAGGGCTAGGCTGAGGAGATTAAGCAAGGGTTGGCTAATAAGATCCTCCTGTTGCAGCTGCTGACCAGGGACTTTGATCCCCTTCTATTTTAAGCTTTGACAGTTGGCTCTCTTTAGCTTTGCATCGTTTATGCACCAAAACCATGAAAACTAAGACGATTAATGCATTAACCCTAATTTCAACTTCTTTGACTCTTTTAACTCATTTAACTAAAAAAATTAACCTAGTAATTCAATTCAATTATGCACTAATTATGGTTAATAAGTAATTATTAAAGGAATTAACACCATTGAAGTGCAGTTAGGTTGAGGCTACTATGCGTCACTTGCGACGTCCTAATGAGTACGCTATGTTATGAGTACTAGATTTTATGCAGTACACAATATTGGGTTTATACAGCTCTACCACCATTTGGTCACTGCGCTAGTGAAGCGGTGGAGGGTTGCTTGATCTTTTCCATTGTATGCCCAAACCTCCTAACATGAACCCTCAATTTGTATATGACTTATGTGTGTGGGTGAGTGTCACTCTCACTCGGATTCGATGCAAGAAATGGAAAAATATGTGTGTGGATGAACAAAATGTGTGTGTGTGTTGTGTATGTGCAAAATTATTCCCCAAGCGTAAAGAGAATCTTGAAATGTCATGTTTTACTTGGAATGGGTATTCCAAGGTCGTCTCCTCAGGGAAAGAAGGTGAATTGTGTGAAGGTGATTTTGTAAAAATGAAAAAGTGTAAAATCTTAGATGCTGGTTTTTTGGTGAGTGAAGTTTTGATGAAAATGAAATGGAACAAGTGTTGGCTAATTTGAAGAGGTCATTCCAATGGGAATACCAAATCAACTCAAGACCTTCCTCCAATGGTGTCTAAATGTTCGATTGATTCGTAGGAAACGAGAGACTAAAATGGAGGTGAGAATCCAAGCATACCCAATGACTCACAACTACGTCCACACTCAACCTAGTCAAACAGAATCAACGTACATTACGAGGAAGAATGAAAATGAGTTAAAGTATTACACCCAAGAGGAATTCTCCCTTGGATTATCCAACTTAAAAGTTAGATACTCATATTAAAAGGAAAGACATGCATAATGTAAAGAGACATGGTATTGAAATAGAGATTAAAACTTGTGTTAATGTAAAGAAAGGTGAAACTACAAAAATAAGTGCATTTAATACCCAACTAAAAACCTTGAAGTGAAAAACTCAAAGTAAACATGGTAGAATCTAGAACATGTAACTTTACTTACGATACACTTGAAATAAGTGAGATTAAAGTGCAAGAATTAAGGATTACAAGAGATTTAAAGCTTACTACGACTGAAATGGAGAAGAAAATACAAAAAATATAAATTTCTCTCTCTAGAACTTCATCTTCTTCCTTAGAACTTCTCTCTCTAAAACCACTCCTAAGCTTAGCTAGCCTCCCTCCTTTTCAAAGCTTGTGTGAATGCTGAATATATGGTGTAAAGCTCTTGCATATTCATCCATGAGGCTCCCCATAGCCTGTGTGCAGGCCTCCCATCCATAGGAGGCTGAGTTGATGGCTTGGCAGGCTAAGAGAAGCCTACCCAACAACCCCTGGCTCCCCCCTTCTCTTCCATCCTCATAAATGCAATGGCCTCCAAAGTCCACCCTAGGTGCGGGGAGGCATATATGTGTGTAAGGGATGTCAGGAGACAAGTGAGAGAATCAATGGTGGGACCCCTAAGCAAGTGGAACTTGAGTTGCAGGCTTTTTGGGCATTCTGGGCAAAACCTTCCTGAAGGTTCATTCCAGTAGGCTAAACCTTTTGGAAGGTCCTCCGAAAGGTGTAAGCTCAAGACCCATTTTCATAAAATTATCATAACTTTTGATCTAACTTTCTGATAGAGTTGAAATTTTGACACAATACATAGGACATCCATATCTACAACTTTCATGTTTTTCACTTTTTCATATGCGAAGTGTAAGATGGTCAAAAATAGGAAAAACAAAAGTATTGTGTCAAAAATGGGGAAAACAATGGGTTAAACCTTCTGGAAGGTTTATGGCCAAACCTTCCGGAGGATTTTCATCCAAATTGTATTTTTCTTGATTTCTTCACCTTCTAAGTCTCCCGATCCTCATGTAATATGTCCATCTCTTCACCACTTATCCGCACTTAGTTGCAGGGTTCCGAAAGCCATCATTTACGCTATAATTACCTGCAACATCAAAATTTCCACTTTATTCATAACTTTGACAAACTCTAAATAATTAAATGCAAAGTTAAGTTAAAATGCATGTAAAGAGGCCGTTAAATATGTAATATTATGTGTTCATCACACCCCCCAACTTAAACTTTGCTAGTCCCTAGCAAACTAAATGTAATAATTAGGCAAACAAAAATAAATCTATTCTAATTCCACTATTGCATTTAGCATATGCAACAAGACTTTAAAACCCTAGGTGATCCTTAGTAGACAAGTTTTTTCCCGTGAAGGTACCTACAAACTTCTTTTCCTAATATCCAACATTTGAAACATATGCATGTATCCTAATTAGCACTGAGATGTCAAAAATAGCTTGTCCAATGCACCCGAACTAATTACACATAAATCACATCTTAGCCTCAAATGCTATTCTTAAGTATCAACCTACACATTTCCTTTCAAAACTCAAGTGTGTGTGAAATGAATATGTAATTTAAGCATTTACTCAATAGAATCCACATTCGCTTAGCTATCCAAATTCAACTTTGATGCAAAACTCACCAAGAGTTTCTCTCAACAATGAATCACACTATGATTATCCTGGCATGCTCTTCATGTGTATATGTGAGATAGAATCTTGTGCACAAAACGAAGTATGCTCACGTATAATCCAAAAATAAAGTTCATGCATGAAAATGAAACAACCTTGGCATAATCTCATGAAAAGAATGTTATTAGATAGCAAAATTAACCTTTCTTTTTCTTTGAAAGTATGTTATCCTCGTGCTTTCTCTAGATCATTTAGGACTTTCAAAAGGTTATAATGGGGTCTTGGGGTGATATTTAGGCAAATGAAATGAAGGATATAAAATAACAAAGAAGGTTGTTCCGAGTGAATGACTTTTATTTCAAAAATATCTCCCTTTTCATAGGATTTTCAGTCTAACACCATCACCGCACTTTGTTTCCTTTTTTTGTTTTTTACCTTAACATTTTTCTTTTATTTTTTATCATTCTTTCTTCTTTCACCCTGTTTTTTCTCCTTTTCTTGGATTTCTCATTCTTTTTCGTTCAACTCCTTGAATTCAACTTCATTCATCCCTTTTTGTTGAGTTTCTGCCATACTTTCATCTCTTTTATGATCACTCATACTCAGCACTAGGAACAACCAAGGTGAGGTAGATTTTATCATTTTGCACTGACTTGGTCAAATGTGTGGCATGAAAACAAATTTACAATTAAGACTCAATCACAACACTAGGGATAAAATTTTTACAAGACAAAGGCAAAGGGTCAAAACAAATCAATGATGGCCTAAGATCATTTCTAGATAGGCATGGGAGATAATTGTACATATCAAGACAAAGTCAATCAACTAGCCAAATGCACCTAACCAAAACAAGCATAATGAGATTATTGAACACATTTGGAATTTAAAAAATTATTCTTTGAGTAAATGTAAGTTTCCTCCAACAAGGATTGACACTAAAGCTCTCATGGGTCCTTATACATCTTCACTATTCATGTCAAGCACTAAAATATGGATCCAATCCATAATTTATCAAAATTACACATTCAAGGTGCACTTAAGGTTGAGTTCCAAAGCAAACACATATGTGATACTATGGCTTAAAATAAAATTTTATGGTGCACTTATGTGTTCAAAGTTCATACTGAAGATCAAGAAATCACAACTCCCATAACAATTAGGATAGGGGAATATAGTTCAATATTAGATATTTTAGGAAATTTTCTATCAACAACTCCTCAATCCAAACACCCCAAAAAAATCCCCAATTTATTATTCCATGATACGTATCCACAATCAAAATTTCAGATCTGTAACAAAAATTTACACAAAAAATAAAACCAACTACAAATTCTAACAATTAATCAAATAAATAAGCATAAAAAGTCAAAATAAACTACCTTTAAATGATAGCATGTGATTGTGAATCTCTGAAGAGTTAGTGTTGTGTGCTGCCCCAATATTAAATTGTGTACGTGTATGACTATGTTTGCATATGACTGTGTTTGCATGTGAAGTGTGCGTGTGTGTGTGTGTTTTGTGTAGTGAGTGTTGTTGTAAGTGGTGTATGTGTGCAGTGTGAGTTGTGTGTGGGTGCGCTTGTATGTTGTGTGCGTGTGTGTGTCGTTTGTGTATGTTGGAAACAAAAGAAAGAGAAGAATAAAGAGGGCGGGAGACAGAGCAACCTTAGAAGTTTTGCTAAAGTCGCTGATTGTTGGATTATGTGGGTCGCCGGAGAGAAAGGGAGGCACAGGATGTGCAAGAGAGAGATTAATTGAGAGAGGAGGCGGGTGGGAGAGAGTTAGGGCATAAGAGTTTGCAAATAAGAGAGTACCGGCCTTACTCCTCAGAGGTCGGGAGATCGAGTGATGTAGTGTCGGTGGTTGGCCACAATACTAGTAGGTCCGATGTCGAGAGCTTCCAAGCACGGTCAGACCTTATGATCCCACCGATAGGGCTTAACAGGGTTGTCGCTTTTCTTACCCCACCCTTTTCATGAGCAAAAAAAAAAGAAAAGATTTTGGGCGTCAAATAGAATAAAATATTCACTGATAGGACATGAATACACAAAAATCAATTCCTAACTTATCATTAAGGATAAATATTATTGACTGCCCCTGAAATTTGATCAAATAATAATGAGACCCCCTTATACATGAAAAATAACACTGACCTCCCTTGTCAGTAGTGTCTATCTCATGTGTGTAACGAAAATCATTAAAAGACTACTATCATTCCATCTCTTTCACTCAAAAGTCGTCTTCTCCATTTTTTGTCATACACTTGCCCACCCTTTCTCCTCCCACCTTCAATAATTACATGTCAAAAACCAATTTATTCTCCCTATCTATCTGCTACACACAAATGCATACTTATTATATACCAATTTGCGTCGAAAAAATCTCTCTCTTTCTCTTTATATATATATATATATATATATATATATATATATATATATCCTCACCGCCATCGTGTTTATTCGACAAGGAACACCCCTACCACTCTATCACAAACGCACACACACTACACCACCAACACACTTCCCACCCACTATTGCCTACCACTAACATATAATGAAACCCACCACCATCTGCCTCCCTTTTTCCCTCAACCCACCAACCAAAAACTCATGAACTCCTTCATAACCAGAACCCACTTCAGCCGTAAAACCAATTTGAAGTACCCCCAAAATTTGTGATGTACTCCGGTGATGCATGAGTCGTTGTAGCTATGGTGGTGGTTCCTATTATGTATTGGAGTGAAGTGGAAGAGATTGATCAAGGGCTGTTTCAATGAATCCATGATAGAGAAAGAAAAGGTCAAGTGGAAAGTGGGTTACTGTGGTATGGTCGGATCAAAAGGAGCTGATTTGTTTGGAAACATGTTTAAGCTATCAATATTGTGGATATGATTTGTTTGGTTACTAATGCAAGATAAATGTAACTTGAATAAGGGTAGTATAGGTATTTTTGAATAATAAGTTGCTTACATTAGCAAGCTTTTGACGCCGCCTTAGCAATCCACTAACAATTGGGGGAATATGTAATTGACAACAAAAGCAGAGGGGAGCTCAATGTTATTTTCCATATATGAGGGGGTCTCATTGTTATTTGACTAAACTTTAAGGGAGGTCGATGTAATTTACCCTATATGTAAATAACTTCTCATTCTGCTGTCATGTAAGCCCAAATAGAGTTCACCTTTATCATTTAGGATTTTATTATTGATTGGTGATACAATTTCATCAATGATGACATAATATCACCGTTACATTTAATATTTACTCGTGAGATAAGGGGGAGTCATAGAGAGAGATCTGCTGCTGTGATAATTTTTTGGGCGTGACTTGGGGGAAGCCATAAAAGGAAATTGTGTTGAGCGGAAAAAAAAACGAGAGTAAATTTGAATCGTTGGATCCATATTTTTAAGTTGATCTAAGCCGCGTAAAATTAGAGATAAGATAGACCCTTATATTTAACTTATATTCTGCTCATAATTGACCTGGACCACGAAAAGTTTGAGATAAGTTTTAAAATTCAAACTCAACTCTACTTTATTATATATATACATACATATACATATACATGTATGTATATAAATAATCTTATTATATATATGGATATAAATAGATATGAGAGATAATTATTGTTAAGCATGTTACTGTTTCAATTTTTTCATCCACCCTACCAAACGAACCATTGCAGTTAAAGATAGGGATGCCAAAATATAATACGATATGTTAATATGACATGAATTAGAGAGCCTGGATTTTCTTTATGCAACCCGTTTTAAAAATGAGTGACTCTGACACAGCATAATTAATAAATAAATCGGATATGAGTGAAAACAATCAAAAGAAAAAATAACACAACTCAAAGTTATATATAATTTGTACACGAATTTGATATGACATAAATCATTAAACACGAATTAATAAAAAATTGAATATAAATAAAATATTTTTTAACATGAATTCACTTATACTCCACACAAATCCACCTTATTAGGCATAATTAAAAACCACTATCATTTCTAGTTGCCACCAACACATCATTAACCAACTTCCCAAAACAACCAAGACATCATGAACACCAACAATCAAACAAACAATTACCCAACAATTTTTTTTGGGCAAAAACAATTATCTAATTTCAGTTATACACAAAATCCCCCCCCCCCCAAACAGGGAGAATTACACCTAAATCATCTTAAATTTATAATTTAATCACTCAGACATTTGTACACGTGTAACACTTAGTAGTAAATTACACTCAAGTTCCCTAAAATTTGTAAGCGTATAATACTTCGACCTCTCAAGTTTAAATTGTTGTACTTAGACTAAAAATACTCTAATCAAAGATAAAATATCAAATATTTTAAATTTTATAACCAAAATTCATGTTCTATTGTTTCATTTATTAAAATAAAATCAAAAATAAAAATTAAATTTTTCTTAAAAAAATCGTAATTAATATACAATTATACTATCTATAAGAATAAAACTAAAAAAAATCAAATGAAGGGTGTAAGTTATTCATAATAGAACATAAATTTGACAACCAAAAATCATGTTTTATTATGTCAATCATTGAAATAAAATTAAAATTAAAAATATAAATTTTTAAAAAAATCATAATTAGTATGCAATTATACTATCGATTGGAGTAAAACTAAGGATCAAACAAGGGATCAAACTTAATGGACACAATATTTTTTATCTTTAACTGGGGTAATTAGGTAGTTTAATTTGATCGCTTTAACGACTAAATTAAATTCCAATAATTGTATACTAACTATGATATTTTAAGAAAAAATTAGATTTTTATTTTTAATTTTATTTCAATAAATGTCATTATCTAATATGCATTTTGGTTATAAAATTTAAAATATTTAATATTCTATTTTTTATTAGAGTATTTTTTGTCTATGCATAATATTTTAAACTTAAAGCGTTTAAATATTTAAATGCTTACAAACTTTAAGGGGCGTAAATATAATTTACTAATGGATATTGTCGGTGTTTAAGTGTTACATGTGTACAAATCTCATAGAGTTTGCAAGTAATATTCTAAATGTCAAGGGATCAGAGTGATTATATGACAAACTTCAAGGAGTCTGATTATAATTCTTCCAAAAACAAAAACAAAAAATATACGCAATTATGAATTATCAGTGACCACCGGAACTGGTGGTCTAGTGGCAAGGAGTGCCCATCTTAGGGTCATATTTTGAATCCCACGGGGTTGCAAGCAGAGTTCAATCCACAAGGTCCCCATTTCTTGTTCACTAGTGCTTCGGTGATGGTGTGGTGACGGACTACTCCAAAAAAGTCGATAGTTGTGGCTAACCGAAAGATTGTCCGGCTACATGGGGTGCCCGTATCTATAGATCGGATCGAGATTTCAAGTTTACGGCTCATTTTTGAGAGAGTTTTTAGCG
The DNA here is from genome assembly GCA_023539305.1 of Ilex asprella. Classification (NCBI taxonomy): domain Eukaryota; kingdom Viridiplantae; phylum Streptophyta; class Magnoliopsida; order Aquifoliales; family Aquifoliaceae; genus Ilex; species Ilex asprella. The sequence goes on along the minus strand of CM042199.1, from coordinate 14,715,907 downwards.
GGCAATTGGGACACAGTTGATGATGAGTATAACTTTTCATCCCCAAACGGATGGTCAGTTGGAGGGGACCATCTAAACTTTATAGGACATGCTACAAGCATACGTCCTACATCTCAAGGGTAAATGAGAAGAACATTTACCCTTAGTGGAGTTTGCCTATAACAATAGTTATTGAACGAGCATACAAGCATTTTTCTGTTTTCCTTGAATCATTAAATAAAAGTTTAAGAATAAAATTTACGTATATTGGCTTTTTTAATAGCAATGTTCTAACTTTTAGTGCTAGAGTGGCAATTTGGGGCAACGTTGTTTGAAATAAAAAATATTGGATTTGTAGTGATAGTGAACAAAAATATTAGAGAGGGGTAGAATGCTTTGTATGCCAATGGAGAAAAATAAATGCTTATACATTTGGCACACTTCTCAACGTTTTGAATTGGACAAATTTTATAATGACCCAAAGTGTAATTCAATACCTCATGCTAGGGTTTTTGTTCATTCATTGAGATAACGATTGATTTAGGTGTAGTTTATGTCATTTTGTTGTGTGATTAAAGTTATCTATGATTGACAAATTGGTTTATTTCAATTTTTTAAGAATTTTATGTTTTGTCTATCACTTTTACAAGTATTCATATAGTTGTTCGTGTGGGAAGAATGATTTTTTACTGTTTTAGATGCATAAATTTGTGGTGCCTATACAATGGACCAAGTAAAATGTTCGTGTCTGAAAAATAAGTTGAGGATTGCAATATGGAATCACAGTTTATTTGTTTACTTAACATTTTTTAGATGGTGGATTGTTTAATTAGTATTTTATTGATTGTGTATATAGGTTGATAATTTATTGGGATCATATTTGTAGGGGAAATTATATCCAAATTATTTTAAAATAATAAAATCAACTTTTAGATTAAATATTGACAATTTTTGTTAAACATAAATGGTACATTCAGGCTTTAACCATCCCTCTAACAACTGAAACAAAATCATTTTGATTCATTTTATTTTACTAAAGTAATGACATTAAAAATGAATAAACTATTTTCAATTTATTGTGTGTCTATGTTTAGTGTTTGATTGTTTCGTGGTATAAGTACAATGTTCCTTTAAAAAAAAAAAAAAAAAATTGTACAGTGACTTCAGACACGAGATATAAGGTCAGTTTAGGCTTTCAGTTTAGTATGTATTCGAGTTCAGTGCTTGATTATTTTGCGTCCAAATTCAATGCTCGATTTTTTAAAATTATACCGTGTTTTCAAGCACGAGTTATCTATAATATAAAATAGGGCAGACTTCAATAAGTCCATTCAACGGTCTCAAATTGACTTATCAAACTGTCATCAATATTTCTCTCAAAACTATTCACATTACATCGTGCTTTCAAGCACGAGTTACCCTTAATTAACATAAAATATATATATATATATATATATATATATATATATATATAGTCGAGAACGTCTC
>CM042199.1:14663900-14704270 GCA_023539305.1 Ilex asprella | reverse complement strand
CAAAAGAAGGGGAAAAACATGAGTTTTATTTTTCTTCTTTTTTTCTAATTCAATTAGGGTTGTAAGCTGAAAAAAAAAACCATTTGTATGGACTATACCGAATCCCAAAAAGCACTTGAAATCTTATGAAATCACTCAAACAATTGTAACAAGGGGCATTAGGATAGGGGGTGATAACTTCTTCATACTACTAAGTCCAACAAAGTGAGAGTTGAATCAGTAGAAAACGGAGTATGTAATGACTAACAATGATTTCAAATTTATCTCCTTACCCCTAATTGTTATAACAGTGCAAATCCCTGATGTCACATAAGAATATCTGTTAGTTTTAAGGGAATGGAGATGATCAAACACATGATAAACAATGAAGTGCATGAGTGAAAATACACTTCAAAGGCATTCCTGGTTGATTGTTTAGAGTTGTTGACATAAACCTCTATCGTTTGTGAGAACTTTGACAAATTTTGGATTAGTGTTTAGGGTCTTACTTAGGTTTCTAGAAGTTGATGTTAGTGTGAAACTCCTATACTTTTGTAACTTTTTTTTTACATTGTGTTATTGCTAAGAAATGATTGAGGAGAAGAGACAAAGAATCTTGCCATCACTGATGAATGGTTTGTGAGATGATGTTGTATGGAGCATGGACAATTGGGCTTTATTGTTATTTAAACTTAAATGACATAAAATTTGATTGAGGGTAGGCCCCTTGTGTTTTGGAAATCCTTAACGAGTAATATTAACTAACGAGGATCACAAATCAAATGAGGGCCAATGAGATGATCATGTGTCAATGCACTTGTGCGTGACACAATCAGACACTCGAGTCACTTATCTATTATTGGGGCAGGTGATAGATAATCATAAGCAAACAATACCAAAATTAGGAATTGGATGCTATGTAGTTTCATACAAATTGCTTGCAACATTGAAACCTTCCCTTTTATTTCAAATAACTTCATTTTTGACTCCTACACTTTTTTACACATAATTTTGACCACCATTTAACTTGGTAATTTATAGAATTGACCCCAAAAGGTTTAAAACCAAATTATCATTTCAAAATAGGCCTCGAGCCTTAGAAAGTTTATGAAATTTTAAAACAATCTCAAAATGTTTCGATTATGTTTCCAAATGTTATGATTTAGGATACAACACCAAATATTTTCTGATTGTGTATTTGTGTTGTGTATATTCTGTGGTTATACACTCTTCTATGGACTTGTTTGGATGCCCTTGTCTACAATGCGGACTTGAATTTGCTGCAATTGAGAGCAAAATACGTTCCTATCTTTGTTCTATTCGCAAACAGAGCTACTTTTGATCTAAGTTAAGCTTTGTTTCAGGAATTCACTTAGAGTTGCCTCACTTCAGCAACTTTCCAATGACTTCTCGGTTCTAAATGTATTTGTAGTACATTTTAAAATTTTTAAATAGTGTCCATCATTTCTATTCAAAAGAAGTTCTAATGATGGTCAACGATTCTAGGTTTGACCGTTTGAGAGATATAATGCAAGAATTTTCAAGTGATATCAACTCTCTCTTTTTTCGGCTTCATATCCTTAAGTTGCCTATGATTATCATATATTAAAAGTTTCAAGTTTGATATTTTATTGGGCACATGTCAAACTTATATCATCCACTGATTCGATGTTTATTAATTTTGTGAATTTCAGAAAAATGATCTACTCTGCAAATATCTAATATTTCATATTCAAATAGTTCACGTGCAAGTAAACTTGGTATTTTAACCTGCAACCTCATTCCATATGTATAAATGGCACTGGGTATGTATAAGTTTTGTATACAAAACCAAAACTCAAAGTAGATTGACTTATAAATCCTTGAGGACAAGAGAAAGATCAAGATCATGTAAGAGAGTATGAACCTAAATAGATACCATTAATATGTATGGTGCGTATCTATGTGTTGTGATATTGAAAGCCTCAAAAGAGCATGACCCATACAGGTATCCTAAGGAGTAGAGAAAGATCATATAAAAAATTGTTAAAATGTAAATACATGTATGTTTATTGAGGTCCTTGAATGATATTGATACAATGGCAAGTCCATTTGTGAATTTCTCTTTTAAATTATATGGAAAGCATTCCTTAAGTCTTTGTTAATGGTTGATTATGTGGGTGGAAGCCCATCCTATACTCAAGCACATGCATGTTGAAAACTCAGTTATTATGCCAACGTTTAAGCAATTCATATGCATAAATTTTGAGTTGGGTAACAAAATCTAATTGTCCACATACCACTCTTATTTAAAATGTTAATACATGTCTATGTATTGAGTTCCTTGAATGATATTGATACAATGTTGTCCATTTGTGATTTATCAGGGAATGTCAACTTCTATTTCTTAAAAGTAATGGAGGATATAAGTACGACTATTCAACGGCTCTTTGTCTTGCTGAAGTTTCCAAGGGACTTCTTGCTACTAATTGTATAAATTTTTTTGGTTACATGCAAAACGTGATATAATATTTTGCAGCCAAGATTTTTTATTAGAAGTTCATTTTAGTTGTATAATGTTTTATGCAAAAGTAGTAGTCGAAATTTATTGTCAGTTGAAAATTTATATCACAAATACGTTATATCCATGGTTGCCTTGTGTTATACTGTGAATTAATTATCTCTCTCATTCTTTTAGAGAGTCGATTATATTTCTCATACAAGCGCATTTTTTTTGTTGTGGCTCATTATTTGTTTTGGTAGTCCCACTTGTTAAATGCATGTATTTTGGTTGTAATATTTTATTCTTACAACAGTTCACGTGCAACGCACGTGTGCACTAACTAGTATAATGAAATAGGAGTGTGTTTGAATTTTATACCCTTACATTTTTTCCCCAAAAACCATCCCATCCTCCCTCACCTCACAGGCATCATAACCACTGTCAGAGAGACGGGCGGCTAGAGCCACGCGGTCACTTCCCCCAAATCCATGGCACAGTCATTTCCCCATCCCCTGCTTCACACACAGACACCCCCTCCCCTTCCCCCCAATTTTCTCCCCAAACCACCCACCCTCAAACCTTCGGCGATTTCTCATTCTCTCTCTCTAAGTGCACAAACGTACCATCACTTGTCTCCTTCCCCTACTTCACACACATACACACACACAGAGAAATCCACCCTCTATGAGCACAACCCCATCCACACCCACATACACTATCAACTTCTTTCTCCCTCCTTCCCCCCTTTCTCTCTCTCACACACACACTTTTGTCTTCCTATGTGCATGCACACCACCTATTCGATGGAATTCTTCACGGGACCTCATGCTTTTTTTTTCTTTATGCATTGTATCTTTTTTCCCTATTTTTTTTTTTGTATTTTGCATTGCCTGTTAACAACTCATTTTTCCTCTATTTGTTCGTTGCAATCATGGATTTGAGGTTCTGTTTTGTTCAAGATGGTGTTTTGCCCACAAATTTTTTTGATTTGTGTTACGACAATAGGAGTATGTGTGTATATATAGACACACTCTCTCTCACACACATACACACTTCTGTCTATGTGCATGCACACCACCTATTCGATGGAATTCTTCACGGACCTTATGCTTTTTTTTCTTTATGTATTGTATGTCTTTTCCCTATTTTTTTGTATCTTGCACTACCTATTAACAACTCATTTTTTCTCTATTTGTTTGTTGCAATCATGGATTTGAGGTTCTGTTTTGTTCAAGATGGTGGTGTTCAACCCACAATTTTTTTTGATTTGGGTTAGGCAAAAATTTGAATTGTCATTCTGTTGGAATTTCATGGTAGTTTTCGATTTTGAGGTGCTATATTATACTTTGTAAGAAAATTGGCTTTATATTTATAGTTACTATTATTTAGTTATTTCGTGTTTTCTACCTTTCATGGTCTTTTCGTGGGTTTTGTTTCAACTGTTGCTAAAAGAATTGGGGCTTGATTTTTGTTTCAAATGTTACAGCACATCATATAGTATGAGTTGAACCATAAATTTATTTGATTCATGTTAGTTTATGATATCCCGCAATTTGGTGGTGATGGGTGTAAGTTTATGATATCCCATAATGAAGTCTGTGATTGTACTGCATTGTTTGAATCAGAAGTTGAGATTCTAAATAGAATGTGATTGTACTGCATTTTTATTTCATTTGGATGTCTAAGCATTATCACATTTAGCTTTTGATGACATAATTTTTTTCAATGGTAATTAAAGGGGCCCTGGAACATTCCTTGCTGCCAACACCCAATCAATTGTGCTTTTTTAATGCACTTTATTAATGTTTCTAAAGTCGAACGATTAAAGTTTACCAACTGTCCCTTTTTCCATGGTTATTTGCAGATTTCTTTTTTATATTACAATTGCATAGTATCTATCATAAAAGTTTAATAGTCTTTGGACTGATTTTATTTTATAGTTACTTTTATTTATCTTAGTCTTTTTGCTTTTGCAACTATTTTATTCTATTTTGAATGAAATTTTTTGTTATGTAATTTCCATGGAACATGGGGGAAGTGGAAAGGTGATTTGGGTTTCCATTTAACTTGAACTAATTTTGGTGTTGTGGTTGACAGAGTTTGTTTCCATCGGCATTGTGTTGGTTTGACCGCACCTTCCACTACCACATCCATGAAATTTTTCTCTCAAACCGGCGGGAGGCACCAAAAAGATACTTGACTTAAGGTGGGGTCTTATAGGTGTGTAATAAAAATATTATCATCATTTAATATATGTTCAAGAAATGTTATTTTCTAACAAAGCCCAATTTCTGGAAGTGTTGTACATTAATCATAGTCTTTTTACTTAGTTTGGGTGCTCATTGGTGGTTGTAGGCGGCAAAAAGTTAACAGTTATAATCAAAAAGTTGCAAGAAAAAGATCATCAAATAAGGAGCCACATCTTGTATGTACATCTTCATTTTGTTGGTTCATCCTTTTAGGCTAATGTTTTTTCCTTCATGTTAATGAGCAGATATTTTAAGTTTTTGGCAAGATTGATTTTCATTATATGGTTCTTTGATAGAAGAGAGTGAAATTTCTTTAAATTTGGGAACCCGTGTACTTGCTGATGTGGTTCTTCAAGCTTTTATTAGTTTTTGATATGAGCATCAACTGTTGTTGGAGGCATTTATCTTGGCTATGAGATTCCCACTTTTTATTTTTATTTTTATTTTTTTGATGTGTTAGCAACAGGCAAAGAATATGTTATTCCATAGGATGATATTTGTTATGTTGGTAATCTACGAAATGTTACAGTTACTGAGGCTAATATTCAATGTCCATTATTGTGAGAGTTTTATTTATCACCACTATAATCATTGTACTTCAATTTATTTTAATCATTCATGCTTTCGTTTGTTAGAGCATAGCCTTAATTGTTAAGAATGTGTTTGTGTTTAGGGTCTAATAGTTGAGTACTTAATGGTGAATCTTTCATGATTGTGGTGTTTAAGACTTCGTTGGCCTCTAAACGATGTTTATGTATTTGTGATTTTTAGGTACCATTAATCTTACAACTTTGTTGACAAGGTGGTGATTTATGTATTTTATTTCTCTCTCTATACTTGGAGATCGGTAAAAATTAGTTTCTTCTAATAGTATAGATTTGCAGAGAATTGACTTTTGAGTATTTCATTTTGGGCATAACTGTGAGTAAAAACTAGGCTTATATAGTTTCAATCATATAAAGTTGTATGCTATTGAAAGTTTTTGTATTACATGGTTACTGTTAGATTTTATGTTGTATAATGTCTTCAGGTTCAAGTTTTGTCCATTTTTTTAAAAAAATGTGGTTGCGATTTAATATAGTGGACTTGATTCTTTGGATGTTCGATTTTTAAGGTGCACTGTGCCTGCCTTTAGACATGTGTTATTACTAGAATTTTCATTTTTCATATAGGTAATACTTTGTTAATCATTTATGTAAAATGTGGATGTATTAAATGTTGCATTTTAGGCTTTCAATTTAGTGAGGGTCCAAGTTTAATGCTGGATTATTTCACGTTCACGATTAATATTCAGTGTTTGATTATTTCGTGCGTGTCTATGTCTAGTGCTTGATTGTTTCATGTTTAAGAATAATGTTATTTTTTTTTATTTTTTATTTTAATTGCACAATTTCATGCACGGATTATGGGAACAGTTTAGGATTTCAGCTTAGTACACGTCTGAGTTCAGTGTTTGATTATTTTGTGCCCAAATTTAATGTTCGTTTTTTTTAATTGCATCTTGCCTTTAGACACGGGTTATCTCTAGTATATATATGAGAGAGAATGAAATAGGTCTAATATAAGAAAATCCAAAATTTTCAGAATTTTAGAAAGAATTGAGAAAGATTTTAAATTATGAAATTTAAAATTTATTTAAGTTTTGAATTTAGTTATGTACATGTGTGTGTGTTTATAAGAGAAAGAGTTCTAATATAAGAAAACTCTAAAATTTAAGATTTTTAGTTTTCAAATTAATTGGTTTCCTTAAATGGTTTTTTCAATAGTGATGCGATGATGTTAGGGGTATTTCGGTCTTTTTGCTCCAAAGTGTCCTTTTTGCCAAATGTTTTTAAAGTGTATACTTAAAGTCAAATAAGTTTATAAAAAATGTATTAGCTTTTAAAAAACCCAATAATAAAAGTTAAGCCTCAACTATAAGGCCTAGACTAAGAATTAAAACTGGGCCTATGGTCCGAGACTTCAGAACATCATGAGGCCCATGGGCCAGTCCAAGCTCAATTTTTCGTAAGTAGGCATGCTAGAGCTCGTCTCTTCTTCGTTCTTCTATGCCTAGACCCAACTCTCCTTCGATTTGGCAACAGAGATACCGTTCTCTCTCTCTCTCTCTCTCTCTTCTTCGATTTTCTATGATGTAGAGGGAACCTTCTCTTTCTCTTTCAATTCTTTTAGTGGGAACAAATCAATCAATGAAGAGAGAGAAATTTCAAGAGGAAGAAGAAGTGGAGCGATGAGAGTTCTTTTCCATCTTTTGTGTTGAAATTCGATTATCAAGGGCAGCAACTCTTAATGAATGACTTTATCCATGATTCCACACACATACATATATCTCTGTTGATCATCCGCGAAGTAGGATTTTGTTGGGGTTAATTGTTCTTGTTTGCCCATTTTAGAGTCGATCTAATTTCTTTTGACAGTGCAGAAACTGAATTAGAGTATAACGTCGTCGTATTACGGAGGCTGCATTTACACAACCAAAGAGAAAGAGAGCCATGTCGTTTATGAGAGGTGATTTGCTTACGAGAACGAGAAAGCTCGTGAAGGGTTTAGCAAAGTCCGAGCCTGTTTGGCTCAAAGCCATGGAACAGTATGTTTCAATTTTTATTTTTATTATTATTTTTGAATATTCTCAGTTACATGAATGTTTTATTTACCTTCGACTTATCCAATTGTCCTAGTTCCAATGTTTGAAATTAATTTTAGAATTTGGAGATTTTTTTATGGTAGGTATGATAGATCTGATGAATTTCTTTCCTACAACGCTTTGATTGTTTAATTCAGGGCTCCACCGGTGTCATTTCCTCGTGCTGAGAACAAAATTAAGCCGATTAGTCTTCCTGAGGATGTTTATATAAAGAAGTTCTTTCAGAAGCATCCGGATTCTAAGCATGAAGATGCTATCAAGTACTTTCCTACATACATTTATCTGTGAAGCATTCCATATTTTTCTATTCTCTAGTTTATTAGACCAAGCTTGTGGAAGATGTTCTATTTACTTGAATTTTGTTTTACTGATGGGATTTTCTGTGGAAGAAGAGTTTTGAATGCATTTTGCAATATTTGCTTTGATTTTTGTTGTCTACTAGATATGATTTGTAATAGTGCATTATAAATGTTTGGGTAGATATATGTGTGGGTGAAGTTCGGTGTCCCTTACTTACAAGCTCAATTTTATTTTGCTGTTTGATGGTAATGAAGATAATGCATTCATGAAAACATAAATACCATGGTATCACATAACTCGTGCCTTTGCCTGATGGGAAATATGGGTGTACTTAGGAGTGGTGGTAGGTTCGAATATGATGATGGGGAGTGGAATAAGGACTACGATCTCATCATCAACAGGGAAAAAAAAAGGAGAAAAACTAGCGATACAAATTTTATTTGAGAAGTCTGTGAAAACCAGTTTCTAATTCACATCTTTATGATTTGAAATGGTACTGCTTATTATGGTGTAAGTTGAACTCGTTTATCCTGAACATGTGTATTATCCAATTAATGATATATGGGTCTGAATGGGGAATTTTTTATATACTTTGCTTTGAGTCAAATTAGTCAACGAGGAACTGTTGTTGATCTACGAACACCCATGCAGTTGCTTGGATAGAGAGATCTAAAGATTGAGATTCAGTTGCCTTGTGGCTGTCTTCTTTACCTTTTCATTGAAAATGGAAGACATGTGAAATGAGAAAGATTCTAAAAAGCAGTATGAAATTCCCTGTAAGATAGGAACATGGGAGGTGAGGAAGTGGCTCAGTGGTAAGGGCTCACTCTCACTCGCAGGTGGTTGCGAGTTCCGACCTCATCCCCTCTCCTTCCCCCCCTCTTCCAACATAAAAAATATAGGTGCATTGCAAAAATAACTAAAGACATCATTACAACCCCAATAACTAGATTTGTCTTAGTCTTGGATGTCTTTCATTTTTATTGCTCTTTTGTGTCGATGATTGCCAAGATTTGTGTCCACTGTATGAAGAGTAACTTGCCCTTGTCCATGAAAATCTCTCCCCCCCTCCCCCACCAAAAAAAACCACGTACGGTTGTGTGAAGATGGTGGAATACCATACTTGTCATTGTGTGGGAGTTATGTGGGCTTTTTTTATCTAGTGATAGTTATTTTGAATGGTGAACTTTTCAAATATATTTATAGATGATAAATTGATGTAAATCTGCAGCATTAATGCCTCGATATCTTTAAAACAAGTTAGCATTGAAGCTGTTGAGTTGAGACTGCCTGTGGAATAAGTATTTTATGGTTGAGAATTAAGATTGTATTGCGATCTTTGTGGCAATATATCTATTTTGAATTTGAAGTAAAGTTCTAATCTATCATTAGATTCACTTTGTCTGATGTTCCAATAGGATTTCTGGGTTTGATCCCCCTCCAGCCCGTGTGTTTGGTTGGCGAGTGCTGGAGTTAAAGGAGCAGGGAGTGAGTGAGGAGGCAGCTATGGCTGTTGCTGATGTATGTGTTTCATTTCTGTTTCACTCATCTTTGCAACATAGCTTTTTAATTGTTTCTTATGACCATTTTTTTTTTCTACTACTTCCATAGATGGAGTATTGGGCTGAGAGAAAAGCCAAAAAGAAGGCATATGTTCGGTTGAAGCAAATTGCACGGCTTCAAGGAAAGAAACCCCCTCCAAATCCATATCCTAGTGCCATCAAAGAGATACAGGCTGAAGAGAGGAAGTTTGTTCGTGATCGTTTCCACGATCCCAAGATACACAAAATTGTGCAGAAGATGAAAGAAGATAAGGCAGCTGAGATGCAAGATAGAATGAGGGGTGGTTCCTGGTAAAATGGCTTGCCATTTTGAACCTAGTGTCATTTTTGCTCTTTGAACTCAAATTTCTAGTAATGGTTTTAGTCAATTGACCATTGGATATCTTCTACATGGATTTTGTTTTGAGGAAATTTTCAATGCGAGGCTCAGATTAGGTGACTAGAAATGAAGTTTATGCCAACTATTTTGAATAAATCATGTTTACAAGTTTTTATTGATCGACTCTTGAGTATATATTTTGTTTTTCTTTTGTACTAAATTGTGTTTTCATAAACCTCTCGTTCTTAGGTAACTTCTAGAATTATATTTGAAATAGTATCTTGGTCTAATGATAAATTGGAGACATTGTGGAGCAGAGAAAGGGGTTAAACCCCATCACATCATTTATCATGAGGAAGGTTGTATTTTTTTTGGAATGCTTTTGAAGTTTGGCAGGTAACTTTGATGTTGCAAAGCTGCCTGATACTACATAGTTAGTGTCATCGGAGAACAGTTGGGTGATATTTTTTCCCGACTGCAGAGACTTGTTGACAACTGCTTCCTTCTGAAATGGAACTCTGGAGTCAAGATACAGGTGAAGTTGCTTTAGTAACTGTCATTGCCACAATGTTAGAACATGTCTCTTGGTGTATGCATTGTCCTGATCTTATTGTTCTAATCATGTCTCGTAATTATGTAGCATTGTATCTTTGTTGTGTTGGAAATAATGTCTGTTCGAAAAAAAAGCAGAAAGAAAGATCCGATCACCCCATCTATTGTGATCGATAAAAGCTGCTCCCGAGCAATTTGACAGTTTAATTTCTGCGATGGTGGATTCGCCGAATGCTTATTCAAACGATGAGAAACCTCGTGACTTTTTGCCAATTAGATTGTTCAACAATTTAAAGAGAGATGCTAGAAAGAACTATGCATATTCTGTTTCATATGAATCATTTTTTGGGTCAAATCTATCTGTTGATGAGTGCATATGAATGTTAGAAGACAACATTGTTCCTCAGAGGACTTATAATGAGGACATTAATAAGAAGGTCCATTGAGGATCGACCCTCCATTACTCATGTTAAAGTAAAAGACAAATTTTCACTACATCCTTTGAGACTCGTTTGCACACCATTCTGTTATAATAAAGATAATCACACGCTTAACTAGCAATCGCTCGTGAGCCATTTTTTTATTAGCATGGGATTGGATGTTAATAATGACAGACATAGCATATTCTAAGGCAATCCCCGGAGGCACCTAATTTATATATTCTTTTTTATCTGCTACTAATCTCACATGTATGTAGTCTCTCTCCTTTATCTGCTACTAATCCCTCACATGTATGTTGTTTGTAGTCCTACTTTTTATTCTTTTTTCACTCACCCACTGGCACACACAAAGATGCACATACACTGATGCTTGCGCATGCGCGAGTACACACACACACTACACTTGGATTTGATTTCAATCAGATCCAAGATAGAGAAAATCTTGAGCACATATAAGTGTGGTTTGAGTTGATTTGATAGTACGTAAGTTGGTCGTGAAGGCAAGTATTGTGGTCCAAATGTGTCGGTTTCAAGAGTTGTGGCTTTGAAGGCTATATTGGTTATGATACATGGGGCTTTTGAGGTGGCAAGAGTGATGGAATTGGTTGTGTGTGTGTGTGTGTGTGTGTGTGTGTGTATAGATTGGGATTGGGATGCAGGGCATCGATGGATAGATTGTGAGAAGGGAAGGAGGGGATTGGTTGTGTGTGTGTGTGTGTGTATAGATTGGGATTGGGATGCGGGGCATCGATGGATAGTGATTGTGAGAAGGGAGGGAGGGGAGAGATTGTTGGGGTCAGGTTGGTGGTGAGTGGTCTAGCAAAGAAAAGATAAAAAGAAAGTATCAAAGTAAATTTTACTCTATATTTAACGATGTTAGCATAATATTTTTGTTCTACAAATTACAACAACGTTACGTAATTATATATATATCAAGATGGGAGAAGAGCGTATCACATGATAAAGTGGATGATCGATTACTATATTAATGTTTTCTCACATCAAGTTGAATGGTCATTTTAGTCTTTAACCTTGAAGAGCCAATTTGATTTTGAACAATGACACCTTTCTTCAGTGCCAAGAACAGAATCGGCTTTTCCTTTTCATTCTTGGTAAAGACTAAAGAACGTTCTTTTTTTTTTAACCCCTGTATTCAACATTTCTCCTGTAACTTACATAGAAAAAAAATTGTTAGTCTATATTGATCATAACTTTATATTTTTTAACCCACTACATGAAAACAAATTTACTTGATATTTGTCCCGACGTTGGACTTTAAAATCTCGAGTTTAAACTTGGTCGTTTCAAAATTTCAAATAACTCTAATGGGTAGCTCAAGTGGTAGTAGCGATGAACTACAAATTTAGACGTCTAAGTTTGAATTTTGATAATTTATTTGAATTGTCATATCCCTTATGAATATTTTAATATCGGCATGAATTAGAGCTGATAATTAAATTGAACTTTACGAACTCAAGTCAAGCTTGTCGAATTCGTTTTTTTAAAAGAGTCTAAAAAATTATTTAAGCTCGACTTGTTTAAAAAATGAGCGAACCTAAAATGAATCAAAACCGAGTCGAGTTCGAATAATTTCACTATTTTGCATATAATCGAGCTGGACTTTTTAAGCCTGTTGTTGAGTTCGAGTCGAGTCTTATACGAGCTGAGCTCGAATAGCTTGACTCAATTATCAATGTTAGCATAGACAACCTACCTTTAATCAGGGAAGAGATAGATCGAGTGCCTAATCCCTCACCGTTTACAAAAAAAAAAAATTAAGTGACAGATAACATAACATTTTTCATCAATTAGCTTCTTCTGTTCTTCCAAATTAAAGTAACAAAAATTCTAACCCCCCCCCCCCCTCTCTCTCTCTCTCTCTCCACCCTCTCCAGAGGTATCACTTTCTTAACCCTCTAATCTCTTGCTTGTCACCTTTTCGGCCATGGAAACTGCATTAACAGCTTAAATCACTGGCAGCAAGACCATTAAAAGCCTTAGCAACTCCCTCCACCAAGAGATTAACTAACCCAACTACCTTACTCCCATCATGGCCTCTCAGAAGACCGGTCATTCTCGATCTTTATCCTTGTAACAGCTTTCTCAGTCCAAAACCTCGGCCTAGATTCAAAAACATTGAGCTCTTTCTCATCCATTACTCCACAAAACCAAATACTGATAAAGACAATGCTACGGTCCAAAATTCAGCAGGTGAGCGGAACCCAAATTCAAATATTCAAAAACCAGCAGCACCCACTTCAAATCAAGCGCTCTCTTCCTCAAATTCATCTTTTTCTAGGGGTTTGGTGTTTGATTTAGGCCCAAAGAATTCTTGGGACAGTGTTGAAATTGGGTCACCTGTAGTGAAAAGGTTCCTCGATGATGAGGAGAGGTGGTACATGCGGTCCCATGGGTGGTCATCCAGTGGAAATTCGGGTTTTGATGCGGTCGGATTGGCGGTTTCCAGCAATGGAATTCAATGGGAGAGAGGTGGAGGACCTATCAGATCGAGTGCGGATGTGGGTCTGGTGATGAGTTGTAGTAAAGATTGGTGGGCATTTGATACGCAGAGTATTAGGCCTTGTGAAGTTGTGATTATGTCTAGTGCAAAGGTTAGAGCAAATAGTGCTGTTTACTGGCTGTACTATACTGGGTATAGTTCTGAGAAGGTTGAATTTTTGGATGATTCACTTTTGAAAACCCAGAAAATGTAAATCTTGGTGATAATGAGGATGATGGAAATAGTGGCATTGGCAAGATTTATAAGTCATTGCCGGGTTTGGCGATGGTCAAGATGGAAGGCATTGGGCTAGAATTGAAGGGGAGCATCACAGTGGAGCTTTATTTGATGTGGGGTCGAATGGCGAATGGGATTCGATGTTTATTGCTGCTCCACATGTTGTTTTCCATGGGAGTGGTGATCTTAGGATGTTTTATCATTCATTTGATGTGGAAAAGGCGCAATTTGCAATTGGGATTGCAAGGTCAAGGGATGGGATGAAGTGGGTGAAGTTGGGGAAGATAATAGGAGGAGGACCAACTGGTTGTTTTGATGAGTTTGGGGTGTTAAATGCAAGTGTTGTGAGAAATAGGAAAGATGGGAAATATGTGATGGCTTATGAAGGGGTTGCTGCGGATGGGAGGAGGAGTATTTTTTTTTGGTCAAAAGAGGAGGAGTATTGGATTGGTGGCTTCTTCGGATGGGTTGAAGGATTGGAGGCGGGTTCAAGATGACTCGGTGCTAAGGCAGTTCTACTTGCACTAGTGAAGTCCTCTTAGTCATGCACGCTAAATAGTTTGTATTTCTATCTTCTGTTTTAATGCTCCTATATGAAGTTATGATCACTTTGCCATGCCTTAAGTTAAACACAACATCCTTGCACATAAGGGTTAAAATGCTCCATACTCTTGCATGCTACATGTAACACTTTGCTGTCTTATTGATTACTCATTACCAATCTGGAAATGGTGGCTCTTATTAGAATTCACTAAATCCTTGACAACTTATGATTTGTGTACATCAATCTCAAATAGAATTTGTTAACGATTCAGGTCACCAAAATGTACTATCTCAAATTATAATACTAAACTTAAATCGATTTGTTTTAGAACATATAACACAGATATTAAATAAATATTAATTGACTACGTGCATATAAATTTATAATTATATATTATTTTAGATAATAGAAAATTAAGAACAAATATAAGATAAATGGTAACTGACTTGGTGTTTATGGATGTTCTATAATATATAATGTTGTATAATAGTGAAAATGATCAAGACAAAAGTTTTTAAACGAATTATCATTTATCTTACATAAAAAACACCATACTAGTGAAGCATATCTCTATTGTACTGCGTACCCGTATTATGTATATGCACGATGTAGGTAACATTACTCTTACTCTAAATTAGTCTGCCCTCCCTAATTTGAATCCAAATTGTGTCACGTTTCGCCTCGGGGCAATGGCTACCCAGCAGTATACCTCGGGCTAAAATCTTCTTCTTATTTATTGGAATTTGGTAGGCTGATGGGCCCACCTTTGCTGCCTTAACCGGGAAAGGCTGCTAGGTCTGGCGGGCCAAAATCCATAGTCCAAGGATCTTTTTGCCACGCTGTTTTGCCTGCCCAGGTCAGGCTCTATAGTCCAATGGGTATATGGGCCACCTTTGCCATCTTTAACCAAGTCAATTGGTTGGTCTAGTGGGCTAAAATCCAAGGCCCAAGATCTTTCTGGACTGTCAATGTCATGACCCATAGCCCATGAACCACTGGGCTTTTGGGCAAGCATGTGTCACGGCCATCTGATCGGGCTTAGGCATTCAGGTTGAACCCTAAGCTCAGGAAAGCTTCCTTTGGACAATGTGAGGCATCATATGATGTGACTCCTATTGGTGTCGACTGATATAGTACCTAATTACCAATCTTTTGGTATTCCCATGTGAGATTTATTTAGGTATTGGACCATGCAGGCCCATACAGTCTATTTGTTTATCTGCCCAAGCCTGTAGATGGCAAGAGAAGCCTGTATAAACCCATGTATCCGACTACGGTGTCAAAAAATAATTTATCGATATCATATTTTTTTTATGTACAAAATTATTATTTTTTATTATTTTTATAATTAAATATTCCAGATGAGATTCAAATTAGTCCACCTAAATTGTACCTATCAAAAATTTCATTTTTACCTTCATATCGTGAGTTTGATTACTAAAATACGACTTTTTTTAAACTTTATCTCCAACTTATTAGCTTTTATCATATTTACCAAGTTTCCATATTTTTCATAAAATGGTGGAATGAACCCACACTTGAACAACTAAACTTTAAAGGCGTGTTTTTAAAACACATTTTTGAATTAAATAATATAAATTTAATCCACACTTTTACACTTTCATAAGTCAAGACATTTATACGTGACTCACTAATTTTTCTTTCACTTCTTGATCTGTTAATACATGAGTCATGGTAGCATATTAGATGGCTTTTTAAAGTCCTAATTGAGATTTTTGATTCATTCTAACTCGACATAATTAATAAATAAGTCGAGACCATACCGAAAATGCACTTGGTCATAAATTTTATCTTAATTTCGTGAATATAATATATTACAAAAATCTTCACACGTGTCACTATTTTATTAGACAAAAAATAAGGTACAAACCTGATTTTTTTTTCGATACTATAATGAGATTCAATAATGAAAGGTAGAGCATAATAAATTAATGGAGAGCTGTCAAACTACTTAAATTTGAGGTCCACTTTCCCTTTACTTCCCATAAATTAGCCATAAGGGAGGTTTTTATTATGTGCAACAAGAAGAGGTTGAAGTTTAGGACACTACAATAGCTCCTAAGCCCTCCATGTCCTTGTGCATTTCATTCACAATCAGTCTAATTGCTATCAATTTAATGATCCTAATACGTACGTAAGTTAATAAATTAAGTTCAAATAATATTATTTTTTTCAGAAACGATGCTCTTATTAGCGCTTCATTAGCGTTTATCTTAAAAAAGTAAAATTATATAATAAATAATACTTTACAAAGACACTTAGTAATGTTAGTAAATGGTACTTTAACGGGCTGAACGTGGCAAAAATATGACCTTTTTAAATTCACACCTTCTTTTGGAGAAAAATATTGAGTGCATCTTTATTTTGGCATGCTTGAAGATGTTTGACTTTCTGTGGGAGCCTTGCCCTCTCTCTTCACATGGTCAGGAAATGGATTCGTGAACCATGTGAAGAGTGAGGTTCGATAGAGCAATAGTGGATATTGAGACTTGGGATAAAATTTTCATCAAGTTAGATCTGACCCTCTTCAATACTAAGTGGAGTTAGTAGGTTTTCCTGTTTTAATAACTATAAATAACCTGTTTATTTCATAACTGCCATGTTGAAATTGTGGGATTCACTAATCCTATTTGTTATTTTATAATTTATTGGTAACATCACGTAGCATTGATGACGTAATGTCACAGTTATACTCAATATTTACTCCTCTTTTTTTTGACATACATTGCACTCTAGTTTGGATTATCAAGAATTTTGTATTATTTTTCCTTTTATGAGATGATATTACTTTTAACATGCTCAGCATGTTTAATGAGAAAAACATTACACTCTTGTGAGTTGTGGGGGAGATTGAAGGATTTAGGTTACAATGGATGACAATTGATAGAAGAAATGACGGTTAAATGCACGAGGCTCTTACAACTGCGGGGTTTAAAAAAGTTTAGATATATGTAAGATTATCTTTACATATAGAAATATTATTTCAACAATAACCTTCAAAATTTTGGAAAACAAATTCTAGTGACGTGTTTATATATAGTTTAGAACTACTCATAGCTAGTCATCTATCTAATATTGTAGTTTGTGTATCTAATATTATAGAAAAAAATTAAAATTTTAATTTATAAAAGTAAAATAACAGTCAAAATTTATTTAATTTTTATCTATTTTAATCTAATAGTACAAAATTCATCATAATTTTTTTCTCGTTTAAAAATATCATCGTTTCTGTGTAGTCCCCATTATCAAACAATTTAATCAACATAATTCCTAATATCAAACAACCTCGTTAATTCACACATACTTCTTTTTCATTTTCTTCACGTTCACTTTAATCACAATCAGGGCATTCCTAATTCATGTCAAATATAAAAAACTTGAGAAATATTCCCTCATTCTTGCAAGCATGGAGCTATTTAACAAATTTCTCAAATGGCTGAACTAAGTGGACATGAGCAACACCATAGTCATAGACACTAGTCTAAAGTATGCACCTACAAATTTATTTTAAACTCGCGTGTGTGTGAATTAAACAAATAATTTGAGCACTTACGCAACAGAATTCATATTCGATTAGCTAGCCAAATTCAGCGTCAATGCAAAACTCACCAAAGGTCACTCTTAAGCAATGGCATACACTCAAGTTATCCTGGTATGCACTCCATGTGTACATGTGAGATAGAATCTTGTGTTCAAAACAAAGCGCTCACATGTAATCCAAAAATGAAGTTCATATGTGAAAATAAAGCGACCTTGGCATAGTCTCATGACAGAATGCTAGGGCATTAGATAGTAAGACTTAACTCATCGTTTCATTTGAAATTATGCATCGTTTCATTTGAAATTATGCACCTCCCATGCTTTTCTAGATCACGTAGGACTTTAAGGATTATAATGAGGCCTTGGGGTGATATCTAGGTCAATGAAACGAAGGATATAAGATAACAAAGAGGGTTGTTCCGAGTGAGAGACTTTTATTTTAGACAACCACTTCCCTTTTTCATGAGATTTTGATTTTCACATCATCACCACTCTTTGTTTTTTTTTTCTTTTCCTTGACAATTTCTTCTATTCTTTGCTTGTTCTTTCTTTCACCATTTTTCTTCCTTTTCTTGAATTTTCATTCTCTTCCTTTTTCAACTCTTTGAGTTCCACATTTATTATCCCTTGCTTGAATTTCCACACCACAATTCCTTCTTTTGCAATCACTCATTTTTGCTAGGTAGATATTTTTTATTTTCTTTGGCTTGGTTAAATGTGTGGCATAGAAACAAATTTCAATTAGACTCAATCACGACACTAGGGATAATATTTACACAAGAAAAGGGAAAAAACTGAAAATAATCAATGATGACCTAAGATCACTTCTAGGTCTGCATGGGTGGCAGTATATGTTCAAAATAAATCAGTCTACTAAACAAATGCAACTAACCAAAACAAGCATAATGAGACTATTGAACGAATTTGACATTGAAAAATTGTTCTTTGAGTAATTATAAGTTCCCTCCAAAAAGGATTTGACACTAAAGCTCTCATGGGTCCTTACTCATCTCCACTACTTATATCATGCTTAAAACATGAATTCAATCCGTAGATTGCCGAAATTAAACAATAGTCACGTACAGTTGAGTTAAAAAATCAATAGATATGTGATACTCATGTTTAGGATCAACTTCCATAGAATGCTCACGTACACAAGGTTCACAACAAAGATCAACATGTCATCCAACTCATACACTCTCCATGAAGGAATACAAATCAACTTTTAGATATTTTTCATCAAAAATTTTTAAATTTTTTGCGTATTTTCCACTAATGCAAACAAAAATCTAAAATTTTCAAACAATCTTAGTGTATTATACAAATGGTGCACCTCACCCCCCAACTTGAATCATGCATTGTCCTTAATGTAATAAAAAATAAAGTATGCAATGAAGGATGATAAAAAGATGAGTAGGGTAAGAGAACACCTCGCAATTGAGCTTCTGACAAAAAACACCAAGATATGAAATTAAGAAAAACACAGCTATACAAGCAAAGAAAGTAAGTGACATGCAATAAAAACATCATAAGTAAATAAAAGAAACTGTACAGTAAAAGCATAAAAACTAGTTATTCGTCCACCAACTCCGAATACACAAGATTCGTCAATTCTTCCTCCATTTCTTGCTCTTCAGAACCCTCGAAGAATGGCTTGAGTCTTTGGCCATTGGCCTTGAATGTTTGGTCATCCTCGGAGTTTGTCACCTCAACGGCTCCGTTGGGGTAGACCACTTTAACAAGATAGGGGTCATCCCAACGAGATCGGAGTTTCCCTTGAAAAATTGAGAGGAGAGAATTGTATAAGAGTACTTTTTGCCCGGGCTCAAATGATTTCCGCATGATGAAATTATCATGAAAGATTTTAGCCCGTTCCTTTGAAATTTTGGAGCTCTTGTACGCATCTCGTTGAATCTCTTCCAGTTCATTCAGCTATAACTTC
Organism: Ilex asprella; assembly: GCA_023539305.1. Classification (NCBI taxonomy): domain Eukaryota; kingdom Viridiplantae; phylum Streptophyta; class Magnoliopsida; order Aquifoliales; family Aquifoliaceae; genus Ilex; species Ilex asprella. The sequence continues at coordinate 14,684,959 of CM042199.1, read as the reverse complement.
CTATATTCACCGGTCATTCTCAAATTGAAATTTAAGGTCTTTATGGCCCAATAGGCCTTGTGTTCCATTTCGACCGGCAGATGACAAGTCTTTCCATAGACAAGCCGGTAGGGAGACATGCCCAAAATGGTCTTATAGGCAGTACGGTATGCTTAGAGGGCATCGGTCAATCTATCGGACCAATCCTTCCTATTGGGACTAACTGTTTTCTCTAAAATGCTCTTAATCTCCCTATTGGCTAGCTCGGCTTGACCATTTGTTTGTGGGTGATAGGCAGTGTATACTTTGTGAGTGACGTCATATTTGAACATTAATGATGCGAATGGCCTATTACAAAAGTGTGATCCACCATCACTTATGATTGCACGAGTCATCCCAAATCTTGAAAAGATATTTTCCTTGAAAATTTTGACTACGACCCAGTGGTCATTAATCTTGGTCGGGATGACCTCCACCCATTTGGACACATAGTTCATTGCTAGAAGGATGTACAGGTAACCATACGACATGGGGAACGGACCCATGAAATCGATGCTCCAACAGCCAAATATTTCTATGACAAGCACAGGAGAAAGGGGCATCATATTTCTACGGGTTGCACTACCCAATCGTTGGTATCTGTCGCATGCCTTATAGAATGAAACACAATCTTTGATAAGAGAAGACCAGTAGAAACCTGATTGAAGAATTGTAGTGGAAGTCTTCTTTGCTGAAAAATGTCCATCGCATGCGTGGGAATGACAAAATGCAAGGACATCCCGTTGTTCGTTCTCAGGTACGCATCTCCTCATGACCTAGTCAGGGCAATATTTGAACACATACGGGTTGTCGAAGTAAAAGTACTGCACATCCGTCATAAATCGGCTTTCATCTTCTGGGCTTCATTGCGGTGGAATCTGTCATGTTACAAGGTAATTACATATATCAGCATACTAAGGACATACAGAGTGAATTGAAAGTAAATGTTCGTCGAAAAAAAATCACTGATAGGAATATGCTCATTAGTCTCCTGCACCACAAGTCGGGATAAATGATTTGTCACCGCGTTCTCAACTCCTTTCTTGTCATTGATCGTCAAGTCAAATTCTTGTAGGAGGAGTATCCACCTAATGGGTTTTGGTTTAGCATCCTGCTTAGATAACAAATACTTCAAGGTAGAATGGTCAGTAAAGACTACAATAGGCAAACTAATGATGTATGAATGAAATTTATCTAAAGCAAACATTACAGCTAGCAATTCTTTCTCAGTAGTAGTGTAGTTCATTTGATCCTTATTAAGTGTTTTGCTAGTATAGTGTATCACATACGGTCTATTGTCTTCCCTCTGACCAAGCACTGTACCGACCGCATAATCACACGCATCGCACATAAGCTCAAAAGGTAAATTTTAATTGGGTGGTCGCATGATAGGAGGCGTGACAAGCATACTTTTTAATTTTTTAAAGGATGCCTCACACTCATCCGACCACTCAAAGGGGATCTCCTTAAACAGTAAGTGGGTCGGGCCAATACACTGAAATTCTTAATGAATCGACGATAAAAACCTGCATGGCCAAAAAATGACAGGATTTCCTTGATGGCTGTCGACGTGGGAAGGTTGGAGATAACCTCCACCTTGGATTTGTCAACTTCAATGCCCCTTGCCGATACTATATGGTCCAACACGATTCCTTCTGTCACCATAAAGTGACACTTTTTTCAATTCAACACAAGATTCTTTTCTTCACACCTCTCCAACACCCTTTCCAAGTTTTTCAAACATCCGTCAAATGAATCACCAAACACAGAAAAATCGTCCATGAAAATCTCAACTATCTTATCCACTATATCATTGAAAATCCCCATCATGCACCATTAAAAAGTCCCCGAAGCATTGCATAATCGAAATAGCATACGACGATAAGCGAAGGTACCATATGGACAGGTGAAAGTGGTCTTCTCTTGGTCCTCCAATGTGATTTCAATTTGATTGTAGCCCGAGTACCCATCCAGAAAGCAATAGAATAGATGACCTGCTATCCTTTCTAAAACTTGATCAAGAAATGACATTGAAAAATGATCTTTTCTTGTGCAAGCATTAAGCTTTTGGTAGTCGATGCAAACTCTTCACCCAATTATGACTCTTGTAAGTATGAATTCATTTTCTTCATTTTTCACTATCGTGACTCCAGATTTCTTTGGTACTAACTTGTGTGGGACTTACCGACTTGCTATCAGCGATCGGAAAGATGATGCTCACATCAGGTAGTTTCAACACCTCATCCCTCACCAGCTCCTTCATATTGGGATTCAATCTCCTTTGAGGTTGTCGGGCAGGTGTGGCATCCTCCTTAAGGTAAATGCGGTGGATACAAACAATAGGGCTTATTCCCTTGATGCCCGCAATAGTCCACCCAATTGCTCTTTTATACTTCCTCAATACCTATAAGACCTTTTCTTCTTGGTCCATGTTAAGGGTGGAGCTAATGACCAACAGAAATGTGTCTCCCTCGCCAATATATACATATTTCAAATGTGAGGGCAATGATTTCAACTCCAAGTTTGGCTTTTGTTCATTGGACAAAAAAATTTTCTTTTCTTGTTTGGGTAACTCCTCAAATGTGGGGATCCACCTTTCCATCCCTTTCAACTCTTCAATCAATCTCCTCTTGCTCATGTAACTCCTCAAGTTCAACTGATTATTCCTCCTTGAATTTTAACATCTTCTCCAACTCCAAGTGCTCCTCGTCATCATTCGATTACTTTGCCAAATTGAACTCATTAAGCTCCATTGTCATGTTTCTAAATGCCAACTTCATTAGACTATTTTTGTAATTTATCACAACTTTAGATGTAGCAAGGAAATGTCGTCCAAGTATAACAGGGATTTGGGAACTAAGGTTAGCAACAAAGTGTGTATAAAACACAATAAAATCGACGGAAAAGTAAAACTTATCAACTTGAACCAAAACATCTTTCATTACTCCCCTTGGTGTGCGGATGCTACGATTCGCCAGTTGAAGCGTAATTGAAGTGGGCTTCAACTCCTCAAGCTTAAATTGTTGATACACTGAGTAGGAAAGAAGATTGACACTCGTCCCCAAGTCAAGCAATGCTAGTTTCACCCGACAATTTTCTATGGTGATGTCAATTGTTGGACAACCGGGATCCTTGAATTCTAGAGGAGTGTTTTTTGGTCCTCAATATGGAGCTCACTTGCTCAGTTAAGAATGCCTTATTCCAGACATTCATTCTCCTCTTAACTGTGCATAGATCTTTCAAAATTTTGACACATGATGGTATTTGCTTGATGACATCGAGGAGTGGGATGTTAATCTTCATCTGCTTAAACATTTCCAGAATATCAGAATAATTAGCCACCTTGACAGGTGGCTTCAAACGATGTGGGAAAGGGGCAGACATATGAGGAATAAACATGTTATCATCAATCATTTTTTCCTTCTCAACTGTCTCTCTTTCTTTCTCTTCACTCATCTCACTTTTTTTGGCTACACTTTCTTTGGCCTCACCCTCGATTTCTTCTTCTATTGGCAAGGCGACTTTGGGTGAAACCTTTTGCACCACGGTCTTTTCTATTTGTTTGCCACTATGAAGAGTGGTGATCGCTTTGAGTTGCTCACAACCCTCTTGGGTGGGCTCAGCCAACTCAACCACATGTTGACCTTTGGAATTTTGTTGGGGTTGAGCGGGGAATTTCCCCTTCTCTTGTTAAGATAACCCTATTGCATTGGTGATCTTGGTGAGTTGGGTCGAAATGTCTTTATTGAAAGTGGTTTGACTTTGAATGAAGTTATAGAGAATATCCTCAAAGTTTCTCAATTTGATGTTCCTTGTTGGGAAAAACTTTGGGGAGGTGGACTTTGGGAGAAATTTGGTGGGGGTGCATTGGATGAATACCTTTGCGGATTAGACCGGGAGTATTAAGAGCTAGACGCTTGCCCTTGACCTTGGTAGTGAGATTGGTATTGACCTTACTTAGGAGGCACGGGAGATATGTATGTGTTTGAGCCATGAGGGATGAGGTTATCATTTCTCCAACTGAAATTGGGGTGATTACTCCACCCCGGATTGTAGGTATTATCATTTGGAGAAAATGATTGTCTTGGTTGATTGAAGACATGAACTTGTTCATGGTATGCTTCCTTAGGCACAGGAATGCTCGGACACTCTGATATGGAATGCTCGACACTCTCACAACTAGAACAACCCTCAACGGTTCGTGACACATGTGACACCTCATGTCTCCTATTTACCTCGAGAATCTCTACTTTCCTAGACAATTTAGAAATTTGTAAAAGTAGGTCTTCCCAGTCTCTCAAATCATAGATCCCTCCCCTACTTGGTTGACTACTACCCGAAGATGTCCTAAGTACATCATTGGGATCCCTAACGTCCCAAGATTGTGCATTTTGGCCCAATGTACTAAAGTAGTACAGGGCCTCATTAGGGTCTTTGTTTAGGAACTCGCCATTGCACATCATGTCAATGAATTGTCTATGGCTTGGTGTGATTCCTTCGTAGAAGAAACTTACCAGTTGCCATGATTCAAAGCCATGGTGTGGTATGGATTGTATCAACTCCTTGTAGCGATCCCAACATTGATAGAATTGCTCATTGGGCTTTTCAGAAAAATTTTGAATTTCCTTTTTCAAAGCGGTGGTTCTATGAACCGGAAAAAATTTGTTCAAAAATTCGGAAAGCATTTGAGCCCAAGAAGTAATGGATCGAGGTCGCAAGGCATACAACCATGATTTGGCTTTATCACTGACGGAGAAGGGAAACAATTTCAATCGAGCTATGTCCTCCATAGCATAGTTAGCATTGAATGTTGCAACTATATGCTCAAACTCTCTTATGTGCAAGTAGGGATTCTCTTTTTCAATCCCATGGAATGAAGGAAGTAGTTGCAACATCCCCAACTTAACTTTGAAAAGATGAGCTTAGACCGGTAAGTGGATGCATGAAGGTGTGGTGCTACGGGTTGGTTGAAAGAATTCCCTCATGGACCTTGTTGGATGATCCATTGGAATGTTATTCCCTTCATTCATGGGCGGGGGAAATTGCACTCATGGGTTAGGCACTCTAGGTTCGGGCACTCCCTCACCCCTTTGAACGTTTGGATTGGCACCAATATTATCAAAGTTATCACTTGTATCCTCCGGTGGGTCTTGGTTGGGATTCATGTTGGGGTCTATAGGTTGTCTAACCAATCGATTTTGCTCGTTCCTTCCCCACATGCAACAAAAAGTCTAAAAAAATGAAATTATACACAAACAAAAATATATACATGAAATAACGTACCTCAGCCCGTGATAATGATCATGGGACTTACCTCCGTTGTTCCGAAAACCGCCTTATTGGTTTGACACTTGCCTTCCCCGACAACAATACCAAAAATGATTGTTGAAAAACGTTGTTGTTCCTTAACTCCTAAATACTATCCCTAAAAGGTGTATGGCTTATAGGAATGGGGAGTGTCACTCTCCCTTGGGATAGTGTCAAAAGAAAGGGTAAGGGGGAAGGAAAATGGAATGCATGTGAATATGATGTGTGTATGAACAAAAGTGCTCCCCAATCGCAAGGAGACTTTCGCGGATCGTGTTTTACTTGGTGGTATTCCAAGGTCGTTTCCATGGGGAGGGAAGTAAACCAAGGGGAAGGTGATTTTGGGAAAAGAAAGTGTAAAATATTTGTGGTTTGAAGGTTATTTGGTGAAGTGTGTGTTAATGCAAGTGAGAACAAATGCTGGCTAACCCAAGAGGTCACTCCAATAGGAATACCATCTCAACTATAATCCCTCCACAACTGGAGCATGAATGAATGATTGATTCATGGGAAGCTAAGGATAAAATGGGTGAGTATCTAAGCATAAACTATGGCTAGGCCTACGGAATATCAAAGACTCGCCAATCTAACCACCCTCAACCCAGTCAAACTAAATCATTGAACTCTAAGAGAAGGGAGGAGAATGAGTTAAAACGGTATACCCAAGTGGAGGTTCCCCTTGGGTTTACCAACTAAAAATTTAGCTAATCATGCTTGAAATGAAATACACAATGTAATGAAAGTGCATTGTAAAGGCATGAAGTTCTAGAGTAACTAAGTATATGAAAACATAAGCTATAGAGGAAGCAATAAATACCCAATACAAACTAAGGAAAATGAAGAAGTTTGGTGCATTAATAGTAAAAGCTTTAAGGAAGCATTAAACGTACATTCAACTTGAAGGAAAACAACATTCATGACATTAAATGAAGTTCTAAAGATCCTTACATGAGATTACAAGACAATGCAATGAAGAGAATACATAAATATAAAATTATCTCTCTAAAAATACTATTCATCGTCTTTTACCCAGCTCTCTCTCTCTATATCCTGTAAAGTCTCTTCAATCCTGAACCAATGGAGAGTTTTCTCCCCTAAAATGTGCCTGGAGACATAGGGTAGCTTGGAGATGTGATCTCCATCAGTAGAGGTACAGCAGGGATGACCTGGACAGAGGGAGTGCAGAGCTTGTCTACACTCCCAGCTCCTCTTCTTTTCTTTCTCCTCATTGGTTAGTATGGCTCCATAAGTCCAAAGAGTGGCGTGAAATGGATGAATAGTATTGTGGGCGTGTCAGGGGAGCAGGGAAGGTTTGTTGGTGGGGCCCTCAAAGCAGCAGGTTTGAGTTGCAAATAAAAGGGGAGGACAGCAGACCGTACCGGTACTGCGTACTGGTACTTCGAACTCCAGTAGCTTCAGAATACCGGTACTGTTCTGCATACTTGTCTGATTTTTTCTGATTTCTTCACTCCAAAGCTCTCCTCTAGCCATTCTTTCATCCCCAATCACCTCAATGCATTTGGGAAGGCCTTAAAAAGCCACATTTAGCCCCTTTTAACTGGAAACACAAAATAGTATCGTTAAGACTTCAATTAACATAACCCCCATCATTTAATCTCCAAAAGCAATTAAAAAGAGATGATTAGTACATAAAAATATACAAAATTTTGTGCTAATCAGTGTTATCGGTACATTCAATAGAATAATGCGATCATAGAAATTCTATACTATAATCTTTAGTGGGTACTTTTTACGCATACCATTGGATCACGATCTAATGGTCACCAAATAAAGATGCTTAAAATTAATTGTCAATACCTACCTAATTTAGTTCTTAATTAAATAGGAATTATCTGTCTTATTAATTGTAATCTAGTCTTATAAGAAAACTTTTAAGGTTAATAAACAAAATTCTTTTTTTATTAACTAGTTTTGAATGGGTCGAACCAAATGACCCAAATTCTTTCTTCAACTTGATATCATATAAAACTTCCACTTGATTATTGTTTATTGACCAAGAAGATAGTGCCAGATTAATTTTTCTTTTGCGACAATTGACCTCTTTGGTTGGCAACAGTTTTAAAGAAATAAAGGGTGGTTAACCAAGCTAGGGCTAATTAGTAAATAGAATTGTATGCACCGAAATCGCTCTTTAGAAGTGAAATCTAAAAATACAAAAAAAAGTGAGTTCACAATATCTTTTTTCTTTAGTTTTATTAACAATAAAATATTTTGGATCCCAAATTTGGGATCTCAAATAAAATTCTAAACGAGTAAGGACCCTTGGGTGGATAAGTCTCGTTAATTTTTCTTACAAGACCCATTGAACTAGAGTTTCCTATTGATTCGAAATGTCATTTGAAATTCTTAGCATTGCTCCTACCAACATCCGTTAAGTGGATCCATATTAACTCTATGACATCTATTACCCAATTTCAGTCAATTTTAAATTACCTACCATATATGGGTGGTGAGCCCACTTACAAATTGTAGGTCTCACTGAAATTTATGGTATATAATTTACTATTAAGTAAAGTTAAAGTGAAATGAAGAGTAGGTTAATTGTAAGTGCGGTATGTCTCTTTCAAGATACAAAATGTTGTAGGATCGATGACTTTTTTTTTTTTTTATGTAAGTGGTGGATAGACGTGTTTTTATTGAAATATTGGACGATTGCTGCGACACTCAAGTGAACCGACTTATTAAGCTAAAAAATGATCATATTGGATTAGTCCACTTCGGTTTAAACTAAAGAAAGCTAATTGGGCAGGTTGTCCACATTTAAAAATACAAATGGGTTAGGTTGGTAGGCTCCTTTCACCTGTTAACAATGGAAACAAGACACAGTCTGAGAAAAATTGTGATTAAATAGTTAATCTCTCTTTTTTTGTGTGTGTAGCAATGTACCGTTATTAAAATATACCTTCACAGTACGAGTTGAAATATATCAGTACTAGGGATAACACGTGCCTGAAGACATGGTGTAACATAAGTAATAGATAATGGAATTGGGAGGGAAGAAATTCAATGTGAATAATTTTGAATGGTTGTTGGATGTCGTTGGATGAGACCATTACATGAGCTTATTAAAGCCTGTTCTATATTATATTATAGATTCACAATCAATAATGTATATGCAATGAGAGAGAGAGAGAGAGAGAGAGAGAGAGAGAGAGAGAGAGAGAGAGAGAATCAAGAAGAATTCAAGATAACACCTCATCTTTGGTGATAATTGGTGTCCTGATTCATCGTTTAGCTAAAACCCAAATAATTAATTAAAAAAATTATTTGATTAGTTTGAGATTTTAAATATTAATGGCAATATGACCCATCATCGAAAAGATATATGTGTCTGTGTGTGATTTTACTATTGAAGTTGATGGGTTAAAATATTGAGAAAGTTGAAATATGAACCCATGGTGGACCAAAAGTTGTATTATACACACTTAGCCGACAAGGCGGACAACTTGCAAAACTAAAGTGTAAACAAATAGCTGCGGACAAGGGCGGAGCCATTAGTTGGCTCAGGTGGGCTGCAGCCCAGGGTAAAAAAAAAAATTATCATTAAGTATTAGCCCACCCTCCTCCCCTTTCCAAAAAAAAATCAGACAGTCTCTTCCCTAAAATTAGTCTCTTTTCTCTCTCAGACGAGTTCGATTCTCGCGCGCTCCCGGTCCCAATAGGTACAATTCATCACCTCCTCCTCTCTCCTCTTTGCTTAGTTTTGCTCTTCGGTTTTGTATGTCTGTCTCTGTGTCTCTATTTGTTTGGTTTTACTCTTCGTTCAAATGCCCACAAGCTGTTCGATCAAATACTTCTGAAGCATACACACATTTGTTTTTCAGGCAGCTGTTCGAATCAAATGCCCAAATTTATACCGTTACCAGGTTGAAAAAGCTTTTGTTTTTTTGTCTCTATTCCAGGTTGAATGAAATACAGTCGCTGTAATTTTCTCAAATTCTTAAACAAAGGTGCAAGATTCTAAATTTAAGAATCCTAATTAACAAAAAATATATTATTTGATAACTCAACAAATACATCTAGATAGAACTAAATTCAAGTACAATTACATGCAAATTTTTTAAAAACCTGATTAGTGTAGTGTAGTGTTGGGTCCTTCAATCTTGTTGTTCCACAAACCTGATTTGTATTATTATATAAATATTTATGAGTTTACATTTGTATATTGTTAGTCGTATGAATGCTTAGTTTAGCTCGGGATAAATAAAAATCTTGGCTCCGCCCTTGGCTGCGGATGAAAAGAAGATGAAGAGATCTTAATTACCTAAGATAGAGTCCATAACCAAGAAGCTTAATTGCAAGGTCTTGGTTTCATGGCTGATGTGAGAGCCCCAGAAGCCTCATCTTCTATGTATGATCCATGTCCTTATCATGTGTTCTTGAGTTTTAGAGGTGAAGACACTCGTAAGACCTTTACCGATCACCTTTACACAGCATTGGAGAATGCAGGTTTTCGCACGTTCAGAGATGAAGACGATGCGGAGAAAGGAGAAGATATTAGTTCAGAACTTGAAAGAGCAATCCAACAGTCAAGGAGTTCTGTAATTGTCTTCTCAACAAACTATGCTTCTTCCAGATGGTGCCTTGATGAACTAGTGATGATCCTCAATCGTAAGAAGGCATCAAAATATTTTGTTTTACCTGTCTTTTATGATCTGGATCCTTCCCAAGTTAGGAAACAAACTGGAAGTTTTGCAGAAGCATTTGACAAACATGAAGAGAAGATCAATCATGAAAGGGATGAAAAAAAGAAAAAGGAGTGGGAGGACAAAGTCAAGCGGTGGAAGGAAGCGCTGAAGGAAGCTGCAGACCTCGGAGGAACTGTATTAAAGAATGAAGTTAATGGGTAAATTCCTAAAAACTTCTTTCTTAGTTGTGTTTTGCAAATTTTCGAAAATGATTATGTTTCTTGACTTCCCACTCCACCCATGTTTTATTTTTCTTTGGAGAAATTGGGAATAGGTATCACAATAGAAATAAGAATAAGGATGTTCAAATTTTTCACACATAGTAGAATTCTTCACACATAGGGATGTTCAAATTTTCGATTAGCCGCAATTTCCTATCCGACCCTATTGAATGATTAACCAAAAAAAATCGGATAGGAATGCGAAAGTGCTTTTAGTCTTCAGATTAAATCGGGTAAAAATGCAGAATAACCATTAATTTTTGTATTCCTACTCTACTATATATATATAAACTAAAAATCCTAATTCCCTAACCATATAGTTTAAACTTAAAATAATTGTTATTGTATTTGTGCAACAATTATGATAGATTGATGTTTATGCTTTCTTATGTTTTATTGTAATTGTTGTTGTAATTATTTTAGGTTTAGTGTTATTGATTTATTGTGTTGTTAAATTGGTGTATGTTATTTAATTGAATTGTTAAAATGATCCAAAAATTAATAATTATAAAAGTGTTCACCCGACTTCATACCCGATAAGTTTGGCCGGAAGTCGGGTAGGAATAACATACCTGATTGAGTAGGGTATGCTAAGAATTTTTTTTTCCACAAAGTATCAGGTAGAAAAACAAAAGACCATAATTCCTGCACATAGTGTAAGGTGAACACCCCTACATTAGGCCAAGATGAATCCTCCTTTTGTACAATAATTGTGTTTCCACTTTTTGAAACACCAACCTAGAATCCTAAATTTGACAATAGAAGAAATTGGTAGTTGAGAGAAGCGTTTTTTTTTTTCCAGTATTTATGGGAAGCCAAGAGAGAAACAGTTCACAATTATCAGTAGTTCTGAAATACTGTTTATGTTTGACCAGATGGCAATTATGGTCATAACAGTAAATGCTAGGGGACGGATATGTATTTTAGATAAGTATTTTATTTTATTTAATTTTGGCTAGATAGTTATTTTTGTGTGCTTTGAACTTTCAAAAATATTTTTAGTTTTTAATATTCCTGTTTTTTTACAATATACAATAACAAATTTAACATTATAACTTTCAAACAATATATCTATAGCATAGAATGCAAAGCACCCATGTTGATGTGAAGGGAAACCCAAAAGATATCGTACAACCCAAAAAAGGGAGATATAAGAAATCAAGTCCCTTAATCACTTAGTCGACACAATTTTGAGAGGATCAAAGGTGACCAACTAGACTTCCCAATTGCAAGAAATAACTGACTTAAGGAGGAATGACCCTATATAGGAATGTAAATTCTACTTTTATCAGACTGATCAAAAAATGCAGGTAACTTTTTAAATGTGGCTCAGGTTCATGATAAATTGACCAGTAATGTGTGATTAAAGAAGTAGATCACTTTCCCAAACCACACAGTTAGAATACAAATTCAGAAATTAGTCAAAGAAGTAGAAAGTTGAGGAATATGTTGTTGTTAGGCTCACACAAAATATGCAGTCCTGGCCATCAAATAATATGCTTGAATAAGAACTAAGCAGTTTAAAGATAAAAGCAAGTTAATGGTATGAAACTACAAGTGAATATTTTATTCTTTAGCTTGTTATTATATCTCAAGAAAGTTCATATTTTCAAATTTTGCTGCTTGTACCAAATTTTGTAATTTATTTCAAGTTTCTGACATTTATTTTTTGATGGTTGTTCATTTTGTTACAATGTGTAGATATGAGGCAAAGTTCATTGATAGAATTGTCAAAGTTATTGAGGATAAAGTAAATCGAAAAGTTCAAATTGTTGTCCCCTACCTAACACAAATTGAATCTCGAGCCCAAGCCATTAGTTCGTGGTTACGAAATGGGTCAACTAGCGTCAGCATTATGGCAATATGTGGGATGAGTGGAGTAGGAAAAACGACCATTGCACAGTATGCTTTTGATTTGAACTACGATAGATTTGATAGTAGCAGTTTTCTTGATATAAAAGATATCTTCAAACAACCCGATGCATTGATTCGGTTACAAAGAAAACTTGTTTCAGATATTCGAAAGGGAAAAAAGAGAAAAATAACAAGTGTTCGTCAAGGATTCATTGAGATAAGAGATGCCGTATTTCGTCGCAGAGTTCTTATTGTTTTAGATGATGTGGACCAGAAAGAACATATGGATGCAATTCTTATAATGCAAAAGTGGTTTCATCCTGGAAGTAAAATTATCATAACAACCAAGAACATCCAGTTGTTGAAGCCTTATGAAGTTGAAATCTATAATGTTGAGCCAATGAAGGTTAGTGAGTCACTTGAGCTCTTTAGTTGGCATGCCTTTGGGCAAGAACATCCCATTGAAGGTTACTTGGACTACTCTAAATGGGTTGTAGAACATTGTGAAGGTCTTCCTTTGGCTCTTCAAGTTTTAGGTTCTTCTCTGCGTGGAAAAAGTGTGGATGTATGGAAAAGTGCATTAATGAAATTCGAGGCGATTCATGATAGCAAAATCCAAGAAAAGCTTAAAATAGGTTATGTCTGTTTAGAAGATGATCATGACAAAGATTTGTTTCTTGACATTGCATGCTTCTTTGTTGGGATGGACAAGACTTATGTAGTTACTATACTAGATGAATGTGAAGTCTTCACAACAGTGGGGATTCAAAACCTCATAGATAGATGTCTCTTAACAATTAAAGATCAGAAGTTAATGATGCACAAATTGATTCAGCAGATGGGAAGAGAAATTGTTCGCCAACAGTCACGCAAGGAACCTGGAAAGCGTACTAGATTGTGGTATTACAAGGATTCCTTCAAATTATTGAAAGAAAAATCTGTAAGAGAACTATTTCTTGTTTGTGAATGTTCATGTTCATGTGTATTTGCTGGCATGCTTGTTATCTAACTATTGTTTTATGTTATTAGGGCACTGAGACAGTCGAAGGCCTTGCTCTCGATATGAAGATGCTTGAGAAAGATAAGCGTGCAATGCCAATCATTAACATTAGCAAGTCATATGAGGCCAACTTTGAAACTGATGCATTCTCAAGGATGCACCAATTAAGATTACTACAGGTCAACTATTTACAACTTATTGGAGGCTACAAAGAGTTTTCCAAAAACTTAAGATGGTTGTGTTGGCACGGATGTCCTTTGAAATTTGTGCCAAGTGATTTTCCTGTGGAGAACCTAATAGCCATTGAAATGGGTAATAGCAAATTAGAACAGTTATGGAAGGAAGCAAAGGTATGCTACTTTTCTTTTCACGTTTTTTTTAGGGGCATTTTTTTTTTGATTCTTTTGACATTAGCTTCACCAATTTTTTTTTTCCCCTTTTTCGCAGTTTGTTAGGTTACTAAAAATCCTGGACCTCAGACACTGCCATGACCTTACTAAAACTCCTGATTTCTCAATGCTCCCCAGTCTTGAGAGATTGATCATGAAAGATTGCATAAAATTGGTTGAGGTCCATGAATCAATTGGAAATCTCAAGAGACTTGTTTTCTTGAATCTAGAAGATTGCAGAAATCTGAAAAAGCTTCCCAGAAACATTGCCACACTTAGTTCTCTTGAAAAATTAAAAATTTCTGGTTGCTCTAATCTTGAGGAGTTTCGATTGGATCTACGAGAGATGAAAGCGCTTAAAGTGTTTCATGCTGACGAAGTTGACCTAAGTGTAGTACCCTCTACTACCACAGAGAATACGCCATGGCTTTCATTCATGTGGTTTAAGAGATCAAAACCAAGAAGTCATCCAGAATTGTCCAAGGCTATTTTACCACATTCACTAGAAAGCTTAAGTCTTGCAGGATGCAATCTTTCGGATGGTGATTTTCCTAAGGATTTTAATGGTATGCCCCAGTTGAAGATGCTTGATCTAAGCAGAAATCAAATTTGTAGCCTACCAGATTGTGTCAAAGGTCTTAACAGTCTCCAGATGTTCGTTATACAATCATGCACAAGGCTGGAAACAATAACAGGGCTACCCCCTATACAATACTACTTTTCTACTGAGAGTTGCCCATCCTTGGAAAGAATATCATATGCATCGTATTTCTTCAAACGCTATGTCCAAACAAAAGAGTGTGAGAATCTAGTGGAGTTGCAAGGTTCATTTAGATTAGAGCCCATAGCAAACATTGATGCAGAAATTATCAACAATTTGGGGTTGTCCAATATAGAATCTATCGAAAGCATTACAGTGGAATTCTTCAGTCATTTAACTTCAATGAAAAAGAAGCTCACTGTCCAGGTGCTCTCTCTCTCTCTCTCTCTCTATCCCTCCCCATCTCTCTCCTATAACTTGGGTGCATATGTAACAGTTAGAATTGTAATTTTCATGGCATAGGGACTATTCCAAGATGGAACATTCAGCATATATCTTCCTGGTAGCAAAGTTCCGGGCTGGTTCAACTATTTGAATGAAGGGTCCTTCATACATTTAACTGTCTCTTCAGTTCTTAATCTCAGGATTCACAAGTTTAGTATGTGTTGTGTGTATGCTATCAATGAAGAAAAATTTTCGGGTAAGGTATCAATCACAGCAAGAATCTGCAATGTCACCAAGAAGTATAACTTTATCCATAAGCCAGCATTTTGTGGAGTTCCAGAACCAAAGGAACATATGATGTGGTTAAGTCGTTGGACGCTTAGAGTTCCATTTGAACCCGGTGATGAAGTAAAGTTTTTAGTTGACACGTTTCCATCAGGTGCTTTGGACATAAAGGAGGTCGGAATCCGTGCTTTGAAGGTAAAGTGAAGACTGAGAAGGATGAAGACTGAGAAGGATGCCCAAAAGTGATTCCAATGGTAGTGACTAGCAAAATGGGAGCAACCTAAACGGTAACAAACAAGTGAAGAGAATTTAAAACTTTCCCTTCCATGCCTAACTATGTGTTTTAAGCCTCTAAGGATTCATGGAAATGAGACCTAATTTCGTTGCTTGATCTTCTGGCTAAACATTTTTCTATGTTTTCCTCTTTCCTTCCTTTTACTTTCACTTTTTAGGTGCAACGTTACTTTAGCCTCTTTACTATTGAATTATTTTTCACATTGCTTTTTTAATCACATACTAAGTTTTGGGTAGAGTAAATCGATAACTATAGTTTGGCGTCAAATGTGAGAAGCCTGATAGGTGAGGAAAATGCACAAAGTTGATTAGGTTAAAATAATATTTGATGGTTAGGCATTGAATAGTATAAGTTATTCCTACACGTTCGCTAGAAGATTTGAATTATGCTGGTTATTTCTTTTTAGGAAAAATTTCAATCACACGTTTCTTAGTTTACTATATCTTTAAAGACACCCTCTCTATTATAAAAAATATTACTAACACTCTTTCTAGTTTATATTTAAACATCATTAACACTCAATGTCTTTAAACCCCCATTTCTAACAAAAAAATTCATCTAAAATATCAAAAATGCCCCTACATAAATTTCAAATAATTTTTCTACATAAAATTTTATTAAAATTTGAGTTAATTAAAATTTATTTTTTTACATATTAAACTTCGAGTGGATTAAAATTTCTTTTTCTACATACTAAAATTTGAGACAATTAAAATTCGATTGAAGCTAATTAAATTTTATTTTTTATATATATTAAAATTCGAGCCGATTAAAATTTATTTTTTTACACATTAAACTTCCAGTTGATTAAAATTTATTTTTCTACATATTAAAATTTAAGATGATTAAAATTCAATTTGAGATGATTAAATTTAATTTTTTTATGTATTAAAATTTGAACCTAGTAAAATTTATTTTTTATGTATTAAAATTCGAGCCGATTTGAGTTCTACCTGAGTTGTTAGCACCGATTAAAATTCGTTTTCGAGTCGATTAAAATTCGACTTATTAAAATTTGAGTCAATTAAAATTTATATTTTTTATGTATTAAAATTTGGGCCGATTAAAATTTAATGCAAGTTGATTAAAATTTGATTTTACTCGAATAAAAATATTTTTTAATTAGTTTAAATATAATTTTAATCGGTTCAAATTTTAATAAATAAAAAATAAAATTTTTAATAGACTCGAATTTTAATATTTTACAAAATAGATTTTAATTAGCTTGAATCGAATTTTAATCAGTCCGAATTTTAATACTTCAAAAAAATTAAAAAAACAGTGGGGGTCTCATTGAAGATATGCTTATCTATAGGGGTGTGGATGAAATTTTTTCTCAAATATATCGTAGGAAATTTAATAAAATTGCATTCTAGTTAATATTTTTAATTTGATAAGGGTGTCAATGAAGATTCAAAAAATAGAGAGGATGTCTTTGAAGATATGATAAACAAGAGAATGTGTGGTTGAAATTTTTCCTTCTTTTTACTCTTAGGTCAAGACACTACTACAAAAAGTTTAATTTTAAGTGAAATCTCTACTACAAATTTAAGGGATGATTTTAGATAAAATTGCAAAAAAAGATAAAGTATACTTGGAAAATCAATTGAATGAATTTTGGGTAGAGGTAAAAAGTTCCAATAGAAAGGAAAAAAAAATCATTAGTTCAAGAGCAATGTTACATGAATTTTGATGATACCAAAAATAATTTCAAAAATAAGCTCAAACCTCTAGGTCAGGTCAGGAGGTCGGCCAAGACGAAAGAGTTCAGAGAACCAGAGCTCAGCTCTATCCAAGCGGGACAATAATAGAAATGAAGTGGGGACAGCTGGATAGACAACGTGCATCCCAAAAATAGAAGGAATGAGAACGGGAAGCTAGAGTCAAGGCATAAAACTCTCAATCAACCAAGATCTTTTCCCAAAAATCAAGAAAAATCCTACGGATGCAAGACAAAGATCTCGGTGTAGATCCCTTAGAACTAGGGATCAATCTATATATGCAAAATAGTACCTCCGTTAAGAGGGGAGAGAGAAGAAATAGCAATATTCTATAATTCGAATCTTCTGTAAAGAAAAGGGAGCAAGAGCCTCCATTATAGAGTGGACTAGCCAAGCTCTATTGCTGGTGAACCACTATATTTCCTCTGTGTCATTTTTCCCATACAAAAAAATCAGCCCTTACATCGTAATCCATTCCACGAGCTATACAGCTCTGATCTCACTTTAATGCTATATTCGTTGACTTAGCTCATCCACGAAAAATTACACCATCAGTTTGGCGCCGTCTGTGGGAACGACTGTTCTCGTTTTACAAATACGCTGATCTTTCAGTGACTAATGGTCCCAACCCGTAATATGAGTCGAAGTCAAACCAATCCACCGCGTATGCAAGACCAACAGGAGGCCACCAATGGCAGACAAGCCGAGAATAATCCGGAAACTAATCCCCTCATAAGGGATCTGCCAACGAATAACGAGTTGGATGTCCTCCGTCTTGTCAATCAGTGTCTGCTACAACAAAATGAGGAGTTATTGAAACTCTTAAAATGCCCACAGGAGGCACGACCAGCCCAAGAAGGCCCGAGTAATCTCTCTCGCAGAGAACAGTACCACCTCGACCCCCTCAGAGAGGTCAACGAAGGAGGAGAAAACAGCCAGACCATGGGGAAGGATCCACAGATACCTCCTAGGAATGGCCACAATGAAGAGGTGCAAAGCCAGAACGATGGAGGGGGAAGGAATGATTTCCTCCCCTACCAGCAGGAAAGAAAAAAATAGTACTGGGAACATCGCTTCGAGGATATTAAGTAAGAGCTTAGCCACATGAAGGAAGCTGTTAGGAGCAAGTCTTCTGTCACAATGGATGCCCTAGTGCAGCAGACAGAGTCACCATTTACCACGGGGGTGCTACACTTTTTCCTTCCTCCAAAATTCAGGTTGCCTCAGATTGAGGCCTTCGACAAAACCAAAGACCCTATGGATCACCTCAACACCTACAAAAATCAAATGAAGCTGTATGAGTATCAGGATCCCGTACGGTATAGGGCCTTTGCCATTACTCTTAAAGGGTCAGCCCTATCATGGTTTAACAGACTCCCCCGGCTTTAATTTCTTCCTTCAAAGAGCTCTATATCTCTTTCGTATCCCACTTCATAGGAGCTCGGATATACAGGAAGTCGAGTTATCATTTATTGAATGTAAAACAGGGACCAGACGAGAACCTCAGATCATACGTCTAGAGGTTCAATTCAGAATCTATAAAGGTAGATGTCCCTAACAAAAAAATCGTCATTACCGCCTTTATTGCAGGGCTCGAGGTGCAATCAAAGGATCTGATGTTTTCTATATCAAAGAACCCTTAGGCAAGTATAGCCGAGGTGTTGGCTAAAGCAGAGAAGTATATAAATGGTGAAGAAACACTCCTCTCAAAGATGGGAAGTTTTTCATCACGGAAAGAGAGGGGTAAGGAAGAAAAGAAGAGGGAAAGGAGTCCCAAGAAAGCAAAAGAGCGAGACAGATCTCCTAAAAGAGATAGAGACCATTCCCCGAAGAGGAGAGACAATGTGAGAGATCGTCTGGGCCCCCACAGCCAGAACTGCAGCCGAGGTACCCACCTCGACAGCTAACCCCTCTCACTACTTCTATATCACAAGTCTTGTACGAAGTGCAGAACGAGAAGTTCTTGAGATGACCACCTCGGATGAAGGCAGATCCAGGGAAGAAAGATCCCACAAAATACTGTGATTACCATAGAGGTCATGACCATCATATGGATGATTGCATTCAGCTTAAGAAGGAAATTGAGTTTTTGATCCAGCGAGGATAATTACGTCGCTTTGTGGCCCAAGACAATCAAAATCGGGCTCTTCCACCTCCACCACCTCAGCAATAGGCTCTTGCGCAACATCAACAACCCATGGGAGAAATCATGCTGATAATCAGGAGGATTTACGAAGGAAGAGAATCCAGCGCAACCAGAAAGTCTCATCTACGCAGAATCCGAGGTGATGAGATACTAGAGGTGTGCACCACATCTAAAGCACCACGGTTAGACACGACCATAACCTTTTCAGACTCAGATTTGGAGGGTTGCTATCATCCCCACGATGATTCGTTGATAGTAAGGGCTGTTGTGGCCAACAAAACAGTGCATCGAGTCTTGGTAGATAACGGGAGCTTGGCAGACCTCATCTTTGCATCTACTTTTGACAAAATGGTCATAGGGAGAGAAAAGCTAAAGCCAATGAGTGCCCATCTGTTGGGATTTTCAGGGGAGAAGGTGTTGCCCCTAGGGTCAATTCAGCTCATACTCACCATAGGGGACCCTCCCTACCAGGCCACCACAACTATAAGGTTCCTGTGGTTGACACTCCCTCGGCGTACAATATACTATTGGAGAGACCTTCCCTCAATGCATGGAATATGTTGATATGTAGTTTAATTGTCCATATGATATTCATTACATATGGGACATGACATTGACATGCAATGGTGCATCACATTACACAAGCACGAAAAATATCTCATCGCATGGGTGTGTGCATGGTTGTTGTCAACACCACACTTGGTGATTAACAGAAAGCTTGAAAAAGTTGGGTCGAAGGCCTAACTGAGCCGCATGGTTGTATGATAAAGTTGGATTGGGGTTAGCAAGAAGAGGTTGGAAAATCCCTCGGGTGAGAGACCAGATGATTGGATACACACTCCGTTGGAATAAAAGTCCATAAAGTGTGTCGGTGTATACGAAACCGTTGATGGAAGTCCATGAATTCTGTGTAGATTGGGTGACCTTTGGTGTAAGTCCATGAATATCCACCCCAAGAAAGTCCTAGATTGTAAATGTCATTCGATGTGTAACATGGATGATGGATTTATACACATTGATACTTGCATGTGTTGAGGAGCCGTGAAGGGCTCGAATTGAGTGAATGAATGAGCCTCACCTCATTGCATGACATGTCATAGTAAATTTCCATCATTGAGTTGCATACACTTTATTAGAATTGTTGTGGATAATTGTTGTTGCATGTAAACACTTCATATGCATCTAGGTGGGGAGTAGCCTCTGCAAGGAATACTCTATTGAGTGTTGCTCGCCCTATATGGGAACACATTTTAGGTGCGTGTTACACGTTAGTGGAAGGCTCCCAATTCGAGCCCCATGGATGAAGAAATCTGGAATGTGGCTTTTGTTTTGAAATTTTGTAGAACTCTTGTTAAAACTTGGTTTTGGCATGTAAAATTGTGTAAATATTTGTAATAGAACTTGTATGAATCATGTATAATGTAGAAAACTTCATTATACGTGTTTGGGATGAATTTGGAAAGGTTTGGAGTGAGTTTGAAGTGAAAAACAGGTGAAATAGGCAAAACTGAGCGGAGAGTACCGATACAGTGTACCGGTACGCTATTGTCCAGAAGGCAAACCGTCCGGGTACGATTTATGCGTACCGGTATGCTATGGTCCAGAGAGTTCATCGTACAGTCTCCAAAATTTTGAAAATTTAAAACTAAAGTGCTATGTTCTCGGACTTTGTTTCCTTTGGTTCAAATGACACAAATGGACATTAAATGAGATATATCATAGTATATTAGACCTTGGTTGGATCCAATGAATAATTGAATCCAGAATATAATTGTGGGTTACGATCCCGAGTAGAGGATGCTATCACGTGGTGTCGGATTATGCGACATTCACGGGTATTTCAGCGGGTTGATGGTTTATCAATGGTAAACAAATGAACCCCGAATTTTGGGACGTCACAATAATAAATTCAATAATACATAAACAATTATAATAAAACACAACAAGAAAGCTATAAACATCAATACATCATATATAAGAAAATAATAAACATTAATACATTATATATAAGAAAGCAATAAACATCAATAAAATATTAGGGTTTCTAGATTTTTAGATTTTAATTTTTAGGGATTAACATTAATATATATATATATATATATATATATATATATATATTTATATATAGT
>CM042199.1:14644417-14663500 GCA_023539305.1 Ilex asprella | reverse complement strand
TATATATATATATATATATGCAGGTATAGTAGGATAGGAATACAAAAGTTTTGTAGGTATTTAGCATTCTTACCCGATTTTTTACAGAACATTAAAAAAAAATTTGTTAGCCTACCCAATTCTTTCTGGTAGTTAATCAATAGAGTTGGGTAGGATAGCGTAGAGTAGAGTAGGGTCGAAATTTGCATATAATCAGAAATTTAAACTCCCCTACATTTTAATGTAATGGAAAAACTATAATATCAATTTTTTAACATATTTTAAGTTAGCATTCCTCACTTTTCAAAATTATATTTAAACCTCCAAATACGCTATACTATTAGCCACGAGAAGATTTGTTTGCTAGAATTGAAGAACTAATACAAAATAAAAATTTAATGACTTGTTGCAAAAATTCAAGAATCGAAATGGTCAAGAGTATAGTATTTTCAAATCAATAATCAAGGGGATGAAAAAAATGAGAGTCATATCTTGTAGAATCATGATGAAAATAACTATATTCAATTGATTATGTAATGAAATTAAACTAAATTAAAATAACCCAAGTTTTCTTGTCTATGAATTTATATTTACTAGCAATGTACCACGTGTGTTACACGTGAATAATTTTCGTATATAAAATTTAATAAAAAAATTTAGGTATATGTGTACCTACATTAAATATCATCTCAAGTTTATAAAAATTATATTTTTATCGTTCGTATTATACTATATAATTTGAAAAATTTTGTTTGTTCACAACGATTCGTTGTTCTAACTATAAGAAAAAAAAGATAAAAATAATTCATTTTTAAATTCATTTGATTAGATTTCAACTTATAGTTCATTGAATAAAATAATAATAATTATCAATATTCTAATCAATGCTTATTTTTAAGGGTAACATAATCAATTAAATTTTTTTCTAGATATTGATATTTTTACATAAAAAATAGAGATTTAAAAGAGATGTTAGGGGTAATTTGGAGATTTAAACACTAAGGATATGATGGTAATTTAACTATTTAACTATGGAAGGATAATGTGGTATTTAAAATTCTTTATAAGAGTAAAATAGTGAATCAAAAAAATTTTAGGCTAAGGTAATTTTATTTGTAGTATAGATAGATAGATATAGATATAGATATGTAAATTTATATTTTTTTCGTATACAAGTATATTGCATGTGGATCATTTTCAATGTCAAATATATTATTGCTATAAAAATTATGAAATAATGTCAACTATACAAATAAACTATGTTTAAATATTTTGTGTAGTATCTAGTGAAATTTAAGTCATGGACAAATTTAGCCACATATTAATATGTAAAATTAGAGTTTCAATAGTCTACTCCAAATTTAATATCCATCGTTTTTAAAAGGATAACAAACAAATGGATACTTATATTATGATAAGCTTGGGACGGTCTACCTCAAAATTTACTATCATATTTTGGACGACAAAATCAAATAACGGGCGAACACTAATTGTTTTATTATTTACTGAAAAACAAATATTAAATTACACTTCAAAAGAAATGTCATATATGCTTCATGAACATCCTAGAAAAAGAATTACCCACAAAAAATGTATAATAAACATACTAAAATTTGTTTTGCCACATTCAAATGGTAAAATGAATATTGTCAAAAATTAGTATTTGGTATCTTATGTCCTAGAGCAATTAAAAAAATTTTGCCGAATCATGATCCACGTGATGGAAGATCTCATTTCAATTATTCAACGCATGAAAATAATCATATAATTTTTTCTATATACGAGATTAAATGCTAAATACGCAAAATGGGTTTCAGTGCTAAATAAAAAATGAACCTGTTACCATGAAAATTAAACAAATAGAAGGTATATGATAATCATTGTATTAATGATAATCTTTTATTTTCATAAAGTAAAGATGATTAATAGATTTATTGTAAACAAAAAAGTTTATGAGAAGTAAATGAAAGAGAGATATCGTCATTAACTCAGGAAATAAAAAAAAAGTATAATACATGGAACAATAATTGTCACACCCCAATTCGAGGGATATGACCGGTCATGAACCATGGAGCTTATCCCATGGCTCATGTAAGCCTTTGATCAATATTACCATTAGGAAAAAAGTTGTAAACACAAAATATCCTTGTATCATTAATAACATGTCTACATAACCCGAATAAAAGAGGATTACCGCTCATACATACCGAGCGTCTACTAATAAAATACATGTATACATATATACTTATCTACATAAAGTGGTGCACAAAAAGTGTCCTATGGAGGTCACGATACAAAAGTCTCCAGAGTCTGCTAGCAACACTTCGGTCTCTCACCTGAAAAAAAAAAACATAATTTAAAGGAATGAGCGTAAAGCCTAGTGAATGGTAAGACATACATAGTAATATTCATTTGAAAACAAGGAATATAAAATAACTGATAACAAGAAATGTATGACATACGATCATAAACAAAACCAGTAACTAAAAACATTGTGGCAATAACAAATTATATCATCATTTTTTAATGGCAAGGACTTGTACAATATCTAGGAACCATACCAAATGCCAAAAGATCTCAAGGTTGGATCCAACATCGTACTTAAGGTCACCACAGTCTCACCCGGGTCTGTTCCCTAAGACGATCCGGTGAAGGTCACCAGGACACACCAGGCACTGTTCCTTCAACCGTTGAACACTAGGGTCACTACAGCCTCCCCTGGGTCTGTTCCCTAGTGGCCAGGGTCACTTGCACATAGAAGAATAATTTCCCTGGACTTTCAATCATGATCTCATTCACTATCACAAAGTCTCACCATATAAACCAGTGATTAAATCACAACACTTCACAAAGAATTCATCGTATGCCACAAGTATACACTTAGTAAAAGATTTTGTATTTTTTAAAAATTTTTTAGGAATATGGGGGATTTTCAAAAATGCGTAGCATGTCAAACCACTCACCTCAAGTCCAGATGGTATGTTGCTTGATGTCTTTCCTCTTTCTTTCACAATTTCATTTCTCCTTAGATAAGATGTTCTCCCTTCTTCTCTCTTTTACTCTCTATTCTTTCTTGAAAGTGCACTTGTATACATAATCTAATCCCCAAATGCTCTATTTATAGGCCTCCTAGGATTGTTCTAGAAAATATGTGTCATTTTAAGGAAGAATTCCTAGAATATTCTACGATTTTCCCTTTCCTAGATCCTTCTAGGTTTGAAGCTTATGTTTCACAAGTATCTAGACTCATCTAAAGTCTTCTCCAACCTTCTAAGTCCTTCCGGAACTTTTCGGAACATTCTACTTCCCTCTAGAACCTTCTAGTATTTCCTAGAACATTCTAAAATATTCTAGACTTCTCTAAATTTTTCTAGAACCTTCCGGATTCTTCTCAATTGTTTCAGAATTTTCTGGATTCTTCTAGATCCTTCAAAACTCTCTTTTAAGAATTATTATTTATTTATATTTATATTTTATATTGAAAAGACTTTTCAACATAATAGTTCAAGCTTAAGAATATTCACAATATATAACTCTATGTTATGACTACTAGACATTCAAGGGTAGGTCAGGATATTACAATAATTATTGTGAAAATAAAAGTATGTGAAGAGTCATTTGAATATATAATTAATATTAGATAATTAGAAAATTAAAAAAAATGCAATACATGGAACAATAATTTTTTTGAAAATGGAAGTATATATGAAGAGTCATTTGAATATATAATTAATATTAGGTAATTAAATAAATAAGTATATTGGTGCCTTGAATATTTTTTATAGGGACATAATAAACAATCAAAAAAATTTCACTTAACTTTCTTTTATTACATATACTTAGGTAGTGTTTGTTAAAACTGAAAACTGAAGTCTGAAATCTGAAAGTTGAAAGCTGAATACTGAATTTGTAGACTGTTTGGTATTCACTGAAATTTTAAGTATTGAATTAAATCAAACTATTTGATAACTACACAAAACTGACGTCTGAAAATAAACTAATTTTCAGTTTTACCCTTCCACTCTTTAATTTAAAAATATTTATAAAAATGAGTTTATCTAATAAAAAATGACAATATATCAAATCAATTTAATTCATAACATAAACCATAATCACTATTATCATATTATAGTCTACATAAAACAAACATGATAATAAAATTAATTTAAGTTAAATTAATCACTTTTAGCTATCAATTGTCATAAATTTTAAAAATTACAACTAGGATACAAATGAAGAGTTTAGTTGTTGTGCAATTTGTTCAGGCAAATTGAGCATAAAAATTTGATAAGCTTGTGTCTTTTCTCCTCTAGCTTCCAAGGTAGTTGAAATATGCAAATTTTGATGGGGATTGTCATAAGCAGCATTGACATCCTTAAACTAGTCCAAAAAAGCATGTGATACGGGTTCGTCGGATAAAATTATGTATACTTATACAAGCAATTACAATATTCCTTTGTACAATAAAAGAATATGATGACATCTTTTTTAGTATCGAAAAACGAGCTTTCAATACTCCAAAAGCACGTTCAATCACATTTCTTAACTTAGCATGTGCTTGGTTGAATAACTCTTCTTTTGTTCTTGGACGAAGATTTTGAAAATCAGACAACTAATACCGCACATCACGATAGGGTGACATAAATCCACGGGTATGTGTATATGCCGCATCGCATAAAAAGTATTTATCTGCACGAATAATATAAAATAAATTATCTACATAAATATTTTGTAACATTAATTAAATATTTTCATCTAACCTGGAGGAAGAATTGAGAAATTATTAGCTGGATCACTCATAGTTTCTTTTAGAACTCTTGAGTCATGTGCTACCCCTTCCCAAACTGACCAGACAAATGTGAACACAAGGTCAAAATCACATATAGCAAGTACATTTTGAAAACATTCTCCTTTGCCTCTTCCTCTGTATGTAACTTGTTTGTCTGGTGGTATAACAGCAGAAATAAGAGTTTCATCAAGTGCACCACCGCACTCTTTCAAAAATAAATATGTTCGTTTATGTGAGAATTTTAAAAAACTGTAAATCATTATATATCCTATGAAGTTAAAATAAAACAAAAAAAAAATACCTTAAATATTCCTCTGAGTCAACGGTGATGACTTATGTGATTAACTGAATTCGTAGTTATTGGGACAATCATCTCTTTTGAAAAATGAAGCATAGCATATAATACTTCATGGAAGTATTTATGTATTTTGTGTGTTGAATGATTGAATATTCGTTTCACAAAACGATTTCGTATGTTATGACTCAATGTTATGAGAAACATTGTCATCTTCTCTTCTATGGATACATAACGACTATTTTCTAGCCACCCTTTATTGCGAAAATGACCACATAAACTTATAAAAACTTCTTTTTTCATCCTTAACATCTCTTGGCAATGACTTGGATTTCCATCAAGTATTTCATTTAAATATCCAGTCCCACGAAGCAAACCATCAATGTCTGGCCTCCGTCCAACACGTTTTTTCCTCAATATTTTGAATATCAAAGAAGTTACAACAACTTTCAATGCATGCTTCTGTTTTTCAGACAACATGTTGTTGAACAATATTAATAAAATTTAATCAGCCTAACATAACACAATTTAACTATGTATGTCACCTTCCAAAATAATTAACATTCAAAAATCACTACAGATAATTTCAACAATAACAATGCCATCAATTCATGATATACTTAATGAAACTATTGCAAAAATTATTAAACATATAAATTTAAACAATCTTCCACAATCAAAATAATCATAAATTCTTCCTATAAAAATAATACTCATAACTTCTACTAATTCCTAAAATTCAAAGCAACTTTAGTTTCTTGCCATTCATTTCTATCCATGTCTTTCTAACTACTTCTGATTTTTGACGTAATAATATTCACTGCTTACTCTCACAAAAAACACTACACGCAACAGAATACAATGGATCCCTTCATTTCAAAAAACTGCATCTCATCCAAAATATACGATTGGATTCTTCTATACTTGGTCCGTCGGCATTTTATAATGTCTTAAGAGCTTCAAATAATTGTTCATCAAGGTCACTATGTTTACTTTTCTTTTGACGTTTATTGTCTTGTTTGTCACATCCTTTGGTGAAGAAGGTATCTGAACAGATTCAACGTCAAGATTGATCGGTGTTTGTGACTGCGAGCCGACCATATCCGTTGGCAACCCTTCCTTCGATGGACCCCATGAATTTTTTCCAATTGCTCTAAAACCATCAAACAAAACTTTTAACTGATTTGCATATTGTAATCCATTATAGCGAAATTGCTTAGCATCTGGATTAGCCTGTGACATAAAAATATAAAAAAGCTCAAGAATTATTTGTGTTATAGTTCTATAAGAATAATTAACAATGAATAAAGTAATACCTTTATATACTCCTCCCATTCTGTTGAACTCCAATTTATAGTATTTGTTTCTGGATTGTAACCATTTCCAGTTTTTGATATTATTTTTGACCATATTCCATATTTTTTTCTTAGATATTCCCACTGATTCTTCAATTGTTTCTAGGAGAAGTCAACATTCTTCCGCTCCTTTAAAGCTATCTTCATATAATCCCAAGATTCTTTTTTCAAGCTACCTCCATTTCTTCCTTTATCAGATGATTTTTGCAGACACAAATCTATAAAGATTTTAAGCAAATCTGGATCCTTTCCAATTTGCTCTAGCATCATCACTAGAATTCATCCCTACATAACCATTTTTTAATAGAATATCAAACTATATGGTGTTGTTTAACATTGTCAAATTATTGTCATCCCACTAGTATACAATAAAATTGATGATTACAAGAATTTAAGAACACAAGGCAATTAACCAAAAACCAAAAAAAAATAAAATAACAAGATATGTAAGGTTTGTTATTCACACACCAAGACACATCAATACTTATCAAATAAAATATATTCAGAACCTCAATTCACACTGTTTTGTCAAAATTTTGAACACAAACACACTTGATAATTCAATAACCCATAAATCAATTTAACATTAAAAAAAACCATGAAATTCTTGGCATAAATTTCTCCCGGGAATCTTTTGTCGTGGCCATCAAATCCAATGGAGGTATTTTGTGACATTGGGGTATCAGTTAATTTCATCTATTAAATCATATGTTGTAAATTTTGTGACAGGGGGGTATGCATGCATACTCCAGAATTCTCTTTATGATATTTGATATAGAACAATTTTTATTGCTACCCATGCCCTATGCAAATAGCTACTCATGCCCTATGCAATTTTTTACTGCTATCCATGCCCTATGAAATAGCTACTCATGCCCTATGCAATTTTTTACTACTACCCATGTCCTATGAAATAGCTACTGTCAGAATACATGTTCAACAGAAGGATGAAAATAAAGCTGAAGTACAAACGTAAACTAAAGAGATTGGAAGAAATATGAACAGTTTGTTCATCAGAATCATCCCAGGAGTACGAATTTTTTTTGTTTGTTCGTTCACATTTGCTCGTTCACGTTTTTTCTTATGTGTTGTTGCATTAAGAAGAAAAGAGGAAGAATAGAGGAAGAAGATAAAAAGAACATACCTGTGTTTGTTGGATGGTGCTGACAGAGGCAACGAAGAAGCCTGAAATTGTGGAGAAGACAAAGAGGCGATAAATGAGATATGCGATAGGGATGTGAAACTATTGGGGCGAATTTGTCAAATAAACTTTTATTAAAAGACCTAGTTGCTGAGCGTATTCAGTCTTCAATATTAAGTAGGTAAAGAGTTACTTAAAATTTTGCCTTGTATTTAGGTGACACATTTTTTATTAAGGAGTTGTAATATTGGGTTATCAAACGAGCTTAATTCATTAAGCACTGAAAGTGTTCAGTTTTAAAACTTAAGTTAGGTTATCAAACACACCCTTTGTTAGTGTCCAATTTGAGATCAAACAAGAGAGAAAATCATGTGGTCACCATATCTATGAATAGGGCCGGCTCAATAACATTTGGGGTCCTAGACGGAAGTTGCGAAAATGAACCCTTAACAACTTCATATAAGGTTTGAATAATATAACTATAATTTCATTTAAAAATCGTTAAATTTGTGCTTTTGTATGTAAAATTACTGATTAATTTAAGCTTAATTTCACAGTTTTAGTTTTTGATAAATGATAACAAATCATTTGAACGTATAACATGGCAAATTTATTCTATCTCTTGTGATAAAAAAAAATAGTACTTTGATCATGTTTTACAAAATTCCCAACATAAAGATAGTATTTTGTTGAAATTTCACCGTCAATTAATTCCAATGTTTTTCTAATTAAATAAAAAAACCTAACAATTCTTCATGTAATTTATAAACTATATTTTGAATTAAAAAAATACTTTGGTTTATTCTATTTACTTGTGTATATAATTAGTTCTAAGATTATTTTAGTTATTGTGTAACCAAAAAAATGATAGGAATAATGAAGGAGAGGCTAAGAGAAGACGCTGTTGATTTTTTTTTTTTTTTAAAGGGTGTCCGAATCAACTTATGTGCACCTCGACTAATTTTATCCCCAATTTGGTCAAAAAATGGACTATCCACGTCGAGACTAAGGTTTTAAAATGAAGATAGTGTTGACAATGGTCATAGTTTAAAGTCTCTACTCTTACTCTATAGCCTTTAAAACAGAGGATCTCAAGTGACCAATAGAGAAAAAGGCTAAATGAATTAGGAGTTGTAATGTAGTTGTAACACGTTAACTAATCATACTACAATATACTAATTGTACTCAAACACCTTAATAAGTTTGGAATAATCCCGCATGTATACTTTCTACCACAGCCATTATAGATTATACGTTACAATTACTCACGTTTTATTTCAATACAATATCCAAGAAAACAAAAGAAAAGGCAGAAAACTAAAAAAGTAAGAAACAGAGCTACCAAAAAAGAACTTCAGTAATTGTATTAGAGTTGCAATTTTGTAGCCAATCATAGAAATTTCAATGGATGGAGAAAGTAGGATAGTAGAGAAAGCATTATATTAGTATCCTACTCTATATCAAACACAAAGAAGATATTATTGTATTGACCTTGCAATTTGTGTAGCCAGTCAATCACACACCACTTGATATCACATTGCAATGAAAATACTTTCCAGCAGCCTTTAATTTTTTAGAAACTTTGTAATGCATGCAACTATACATATCTTACTCCTAATCCAACACTTACGGTTTGAGAATTGAGATAGCCAAATGCAAGACTAACCAAATAAACAAACTCGTAATGTAGTTGTAACGTGTTAACTAATCATACTATACTAGACTAATCAACTACACTATACTAATCATACTCAAACACCTTAAAAAGTTTGGAATAAACCTGCATAAATACTCTTTATCATAGCCATTATAGATTATACATTACAATTACTCACATTTTCTTTCAGTACAATATCCAAGAAAACACAAGAAAAAGACAGAAAACTAGATGGAATCAACAGAGATGGCATCATGGTTGGTGGGTTTGAGATTTCACCCACTGACCAAGAATTGACTTACATACTTGGCTATATGATCAACCACAATCCATCCTTATACAAACATTTTGTGACCATAGATGATCTTTATGGAGACATGGAGCCATGGGAGATATTTGGGAATAGCGAAGAGAAGTGTTGTTACTTCTTCATGAGAATGTAGGATCAACCCTACATGGTCGATGGCTCATGAAAGAATACAATCTCTCAGCTGGATCACACACCAACTATGGCAGCTGTTTGCCAAAACCAGCAGAATGAGAATGAACATATCAACAGCAGCAGGCAAAAAAGGCCTTGGTTAGATGGCAGTGAACATATAGAAAACTGGACAACTAGTTTGGGTGTAGAGTTACCAATTTATGGGAGGTAGCAGGCACCCTTGGTAGCAATCTTTGTTTTGATCCTGAAGACCTACAATGTGGATGGTTTCCCTGAAGACTTGATGTTTCACAACTTGGAATCTATAACCATCCCTATCACAATGGCCAATCAGTTCAGAAGCAGAATCATCCATCTACAACTAGTATAGACAGATTCTTCTAGGCAATGTGTGTTGTGGCATGGAGGATTGGAGAAGTGGTTTCCCTGAAGACCCCGTGATTAACACTGCAGAATCTAGGACCATGAGTTCTGGACTGGAATCTATGATATACCACCACACACAGGTTCTTGGGAGCACTGGAGGTATAAACATGAAGGAACAGATACCCGGACTGCCTGAAAACCTGATGAATATGGACAATGTGGCATATAGAACCATGCCTCTTCAAACACTTCCATCGACATTCACTTCCAGATCAAAATCTGATGAAGACACACAGATTTTTCAAAGTATTCTGTGTTCTAACATGGAGGAATGGAGTATACCTCTACCTTGGAGAAGAGTCATCATCGATATATGACAAAGAGACCCATATTCTTCAAAGCGATCTGTGCTTTGACATGGAGGAATGGAGAAGTGGTTTGCCTAAAGACTTGATGAGTGATAATTTGGAATCCAGAAACATTGTTGTTGACACTCAATCCCGGAGTGGAGTCATTGATGTATGATGAAGACACACAGAATCTTCAAAGCAATATGTGTTCAGACACACAGAATCTTAATGTGCGTGAAGATCTGAGACAATTAGCAGCTACTTTAAATTCATGAACTAGTTTTTATTATTATGTATTATTAACTCAAGATTCTATTATAGTTAAAACTTGGGACATAGTTTCTATTATGATTTGTAGCACTATCAGCTTTAAATTCATGAACTAGCTAGTTTATGTGACAGTTGCATTACGTATTATGTAACACAAGTGAGGCTAATCTAATAAATTTCGGAGGTACCATCCTCCTCTCTAAAAAAAATAAGTAAATAAATTTATATGATTTTGAGTCATGGTGCCTACTTTTAAAGTTCTTTGAGTCATGCATAATAATACTTGTGCAAAGGTGGGAGGGGCTTCCTCCTCTTTGCTGCAAGGGGGGAAGAAAGTTCAGCAACAGAGTCGAGAGGTTTATATCTGCATAAGCGTTTCTGTTGCCTTCAACTTTGAACCCTTTGGAGCAGGACTTTCTAATAATTTATTCTCCATAGTCAGTTCCCACAACAAGAACAACCAAATTGCCCTCACATCAAACCACCCTTTCCCCCTCCTTTTGTTTGGTTTTATTTATTATTATTATTTTTTCCTGGGTGGGTGGTTGGGTGGTGGTGGTGCTCGCTACCCCTGAAAAACAATCACTCTTCATTAGTAGACAGACCAAACTCATTCATCTAACTGGGAGACATTAATGGACCTTTCTAAATTCTGCTGGTTCGCTAGATCAAACACTACCATAAAATCAACTAATTATGATACGCCTGAACTTCTTTGAACTCAACAAGCATCAACACTATGTGCATACATAAAACTCTCTTAATCAGGCTTTCAAACAACCAAACTCTGGTTCATAAGTGACCAGATTTGCATTGTGGAAAGGTCTGGCGTTGACAGTGGCATGAAAAGCTGAAGTCATATATTGTACTCAATTTTGTTAATATATTTTTTTAATTAATAATATGACTTTTGATCATAAATATTTATAGGAATAAAATTAATTTCTGCATTAATATTTTTATCTTCTTTTTATTTGTTTTATATGTTATTTATCGAAACTGTGAAATTAGATGATTGACTTTATTATAAATAAATTCATTGATATCTTTCTTTTGAATTATTTTACTATTTCTGAATTTTATTTATTTATCCATTCAAGCTAAATTTTTGTTATATTTTATTTGTTATGAATAAGAACTTTATCAAAACATTTTTTTTTAATGAGAATGAATGGTTTAATTGGTGTTTTGCGTTCAAATGAGAAAAAAAAATAAGTTTAAGAGAAGTAAGGAATGTGCTTGATTTGATTTATTTTTTTTACTAAATAAGTATGCTTATTAAACTTCTTTTGATTGGAAAAAGAGATAGATTTTGTCAGCATTTTTTTTAATTAATCTCTTTTGGGCCCAAATTTTAAATTTTTTTGTTGGTTTACACTTTCAAAAATTAATTTGTTAGGCAATATTGTAGTAAATTTTATTTTTTAAGTTATATTATATTATTGATAATTAAATTTGGGGCCTTTTTCGTGTGTGGGGGCCTAAAGTCCCTGCTTTTATTTTAATACTATAGGGCCCGACCTGTCTGGAAGACTAAACGACAGATGTGTAACACCCCAAAATACACCCTGGGCGGCATTACATTCAATAACCATTCATACCATGAGAGCACTAAGATAAATCATCAATAAATGAGACTTCATAGCCATGATTCATAATATTTACATGAAGATCCCAAAAGAATATGCCATCTTTGGCATTTACATTCCCAATAAAAATTTACTCTTATAGCGCAGCGGAAATTACAAAAGAAATTAGACTACACCATGTTCAAAAGAATCTTCTAGTCTAGTACAAAAGAAACTACGGCTCTAGATATCCATCTCGGGATCAAGGTCCCCCTCGAGTGGAGCCTCCCAATGTCCCGGCTCGTCGATACCGAGATCCTCCTCTAGCACCACATCTGAAAAATGTAATTTGTAGGGGGGTGAGCACGAAGCTCTGTAGCCACATTTCTCCCAAACTCAAACAAGGTTTTAAAAGCATAGAAACGGTCGGTCTCATTTCACAATTAACATATATAATCTTTGAAATAAAACAGGGGTATTTGAAAAGAGATCTCAAGTTTAGACAGTAGCAATAATTAAATAAATGAATAAAAATGAGTTTAGCAACAGTAACCAATATTCTAATTTAGGCTATTTAAAAAAAAGGGCTTCTTCCCCATGCATTGTCCCATACCAATGCATCGGCAAGAACGACCCAACTCATAATTCCAGGTATTTTCGGTTCATCCTCGTACCCTGTATGGTGTTTGCTTCCCATGAATCTACCCTACGATTATACCTAGTCCACCAATTACAATCACAATCACAATCACATTCACAAGCTCTTTAGAAAGAGGCGTCTACCATCCCAATGGCAGTGACGAGTCCCTTCCTAGGAAAAGTATACTATCCCTTGTTCGAACTCCAGTGAACGATAGTGGTTGCATTACCAAATGACAACCCACTACAAGTGTTAGGAAACCATCTCACCCCCATTGGGGTAGACTAACCTCTAACACTCTACGGCATCTCTCGAAGGTAATTCAAGTCCATCACAACACCCATACAATGAGGAAACCGAGAACATGCTCAATTCACAACAATTTCACAAGTATAGCAAAATTCCCAATTTTTCTCACATGTGTCATATAATCAAATAATCCAAGAAAATATGCAAGAGATCATCATTTATATTATTTTGATGTACAATATTCAACACTAAAGTTTTAAAAACAAGAATGAAGAACAATTTAAAGAAAAGTTCATCTCTTTTAGAATCTAGGGTTTTTAAGCAAGAAAAAGGATTCAAGGGTTAATCAAACAATAATGTTGTTTAAATCATGTTAATAGTCACAAGGTATCAAGAAACAATGATTATATAGCATACATGTATAATTTAAAGAGAAAGGATTACATATATAGATATGCCCTAGCCTCAATGTAAGTGAATGAGAGAAAACCCCCTACCTTGAATCCAAGAGATTTAAGCTAACCTAAGCTCCAAAGATCTTTTTCCTCCCTTCTCCTTCTCCTTCTTGTCTTCTCTTAGGGTTCTAAGAGGTGTGGGTAAAGGTGTAGTAAAAGTGTAGAAGAAAAGAGGAGAAGAATGGAGTTCTTGAGAATTTCGGTTTTGATTTCTATAAGGTGTAAAGCTATCTTGATCTTGGTGTTTTTCCCTTTCTTTATCTCCTCCTAGGGCTCTAGGATGTTTGTGGTGAGAATGAGATGAAGAATGAGGCAAATAGGGCTTGGAATGGGGTTTTAAAACCCAAAATCTCGACTTTTTAACTGTTCGGAAGGCTTCAGAGAAGTGGTACCGGTACTGGGTACCGGTACCATTTAGCTACTGGTTTCGGGGTACCGGTACCATTTGACTGCCTCGACTTCCAGTGCAGTTTTGACCCCTTTTGAGGTCGAATTGAAAAATTTTCATGAGATACACTTTCGTAGCCCTAGATGTCTACTATCTACTGTCAAAATTTCAGATAAATTGGACATAAGGATAAAAAGTTATGGCCAAAATACTAAGAGGTGTCCAAACTATTTTCTACCCGAAATTTACGCAAGGTGTGTTTTTATTCCGGAGTACTTCCAAGGCACCTCATATTACCTCTCCCAAGGTTTTTCGACCTTCCGGATTCAATGGAGACCTTAGTTTGACCTAAAAATATTTAGAAACTTATCTCATCACCCTTTCTAAGTTTAAACGTCTTCGAACTTAAACTTCAAAACTCAAATTGCCTCCCTAGTATTTATTCCTACTATTACTATCCATATGGTTCATTCTCACCTCATTATATTTATATATGAATCACAAAACAATTATATCACTATATATCTATATACATATATTAAAGAGAATGCGGGGTGTTACAAGATGTCCCTACCCTTACTCGACCTCCTACCCCCAATACATGTAATAAGTTAAGAAGACAAACTCACTAAAGTGGATGTCTCATTGCAAATTAGAAACTCTTTTATTTATGGAGTTCTTGGCAACTTATGTTTCTATATTCCGTGTTGATGGTAGTGAAGTACATCCAACTTTTCTATGGGAGAGAGAGTGATCTAGCACCCTTTTTTTTAGGGAGAGAAAAATAAAAAAGTTTGGAGGGACGTGAGATTTTTAAATTTGTAAGAATCACTTCTCAAATTTTATATAAAATTAAGTGATTTTTCAGGAAGGATGGTTGGTCCCTCCAGCTCCAGCATCGAAAATCTTTTTTTCAAACGCCAAAAGATCAATCGTTGCAGCTTGCAAGGCATTGCAATGATCCTATATTTAATAGAATGTGAGAAAATATGTCGAAAGTACAAATGCTGTTGTAACTCAATCATTTCAATTTTCCATTCCTATAGGTTCCAAGCACATTTCGAAGGCATTGTCTCCTTCATGTATACTTCTTGTTTCATAACTCAATCACCAGTCCCCTACAAGGTATGTACTATGCAATATATCAAAACCTATCACATTTTAAATTGATTTGTATTAGTTGTTTCTTGGTTGGTGAAGTTTTGTTTTGTTAATGATCCTTAAAAAATTCTCTACTGACAGTTTCGTTGGGATTGAACTTTATTGATCTGCATTGATTAACCATTTTGAGTAGGTTAATTCTACACGAGGTTTTCGTAGTTAAATTTATTTTCATTGTGAAACTCTAATTTCTGACCATCTCTGTGATTTGATTTACAAATAAGAGTGTTTGCCAGTACAAAACAATTCATTTATATGTGCTGCATACAGCATTCCTCATTGTTTCACAAGTGCTCTGTAGAATTTGATTGTGCCCTGCTCCTAGTATATACAATGCAGGATTCCATGATACTGTTCCAAACTTAAGGCTAATTGATTCGATTAGTTTTAAACTTAGCACAAAAGCATTAAATTCTTTGAACGTTGAGTACTTGGGGTTCAAAATCAGAACTCACAATTCCATCTTTCATGAATGCTTTATCATTTCTAAGCAGTCTTGGTTAATTATCTTCTTAGTTTTCTTCTTATCTTTGTGTAGTGGTATACAATCTGAAGTCCTATTTTTTTTCTTTCTTTCTTTATAATGCAGTCCATTGATAACATACTATGCCGGATTAGAAGTACAAGCCACAAACAAAACATGGCAGTTTCCGATGAGCATCATCAATTGGATGAATGAGAAAATTTTGACACCAGGCCAAAAAGGCCTCAGATAGAGGGAAGTGAATATATTGCAAACCACAGCATCGCAACAACGTGGAATCCGGAACTGTGCCTCGTAGAGCCTCGTCGTTGACTGTTAGCTCAGGAGAAGAATCATAAATATATAAGATTCAGATATAAGCACAGTTAATAAATTCATGTACTAGATTCAATTATGAAATATTAACTAGGGAGTGTATTATTGAAAGCTCTGGTAGGATGGGGAAGTAACTGGAAATGTATATCATGTCAAATAGGCAAAAGTTGATGTATAAACATTGACCAGTGTTCTGACTTGGAGGAATGGAGCATAACTCTTGAAACATTACCATTGACAATCACTCCTGGAGCAGAATCATTGGTATATGACAAAGGGACATAGATTCTTCAAAGCAATCTGTGTTTTGACATGGAGAAACGGAGAAGTGGTTTGCCTGAAAACCTGATGATTGACAACTTAGAATCCAGAACCACCTTGGAACATTGCCACTGACAATCAGTTCTGGATCTGGAGAATCAGCAATCCATCAAGACACACAGATTCTTCAGACGTAGAGACATACTATGCATGAAGGCCTGGGACATTGAACAGAAGCTTTAAATTCATGAACTAGTTCCTATTAATATATATGCTTTTAACTCCAGTGTACTATTGAATACTTTTATGATAGGAAAGTGATTAGAAATATATAATGTTGAATTACCAGGAGTCTTAAGTATGTAAAATTCTCCACAATGTGACGATTGCAATATCTATTTTGTTATTGGCATATATCCGTTGTGTGTACATGTATACAATTTTCAGTCATGGTGCCTGTTGTTTAATTTCCTGCTTCCTTGTTGAGTACATTTCCAGCGTCATTAGTGCTGCTCAGCGGCACAGCCAAACATTGTGAATTTTCCCATCACAACTTTACTACCAAATCATGGGTCGTTTCATTTGATGCTACAATTATTGTAACTGATCAGCATGTTAATTGGAAACAGTACACTCAGATTCTGTTTTATGCCATGAGTTCCTTTTGCGGCCAGCAGATTGAAAGACATTGAGTTTTGGTATGAGGGTATGTTTCATTTTAAGCCATTTTAATGAGTTTTCAATCATTAATTTTCAGCATATTTGTTGCTTAGCTACGATTTTAAGGTGTGCTAAAAATTAGAATGGATTCAGTTGCTATGGTTTGTTCGAGGGTGAGCATGGATTCTTCTTGTTCCATAACTCAATCATCAGTCCCCTACAGGACATACACTGTACGTTTACATTAAAACTTGATACATTCTATACGGTTATATTACTTTTATCTATTTTTGTATGGGTTTTGTGCCTATAATGAGCCTTAAAAAAATTGTATTGATTGTTTGTTTCGGGTTGAACTAGTATGGATCTGTATTGATTACTCATAGACATTTGGTTAGTCACTTGTTTCTTAAATGTATTGGCACTGCAAAAATCTAATTTCAAACCATCTCCATGTGACTTGCTTTACAAATAAGAGTGCGTCTGCCAGTGCAAAAGAATTCATTTATATATGCTGTGTAGAGCATTCCTAATTGTTGTGCAAGAGCTCTGTAGAATTGAAATTTGTCCTGCTCCTGGAAAACTCAATGCAGGATCCCCAAAAACTCATTGCTTGATTACGCATATTGAGAGCCAAGCTTCATTGGACCTTAGGTTCTCAGGGAGTTTGTTCACCTGGTGCAATAAAAGAGATGATCCAGACTGCATTTCGAAGAAATTAGATAAGAGTTCTTGTCAATGAAGCTTGGAACTTAAAATCCCCCAAGATGGTGCAGAGTTTTTAAATTTCAAAAGTATCTGACCATAAACCTGCAGTGGTTAGAAGAATGGGTAAACAGCATATCAGAAGAAAGTCGCCATTCAAGTTCTTTAATTTCCTCACTAACAGAGAGGTTTTTTTTTACCATTGGTAGCTGATGTTTGGAAGAGTTCAATTAGAGTAACAAAGCAATTTCAGTTCTGCCAAAAGCTAAAGCTAGTTAAGAATGTGTTTAAGGATCTTAAAAACAAATAAATAAAAAATAAAAGGCAGATTGGAGATTTATCTGATTCTACTTTGTAAGCCAATGCTACACTATTAGATTGTCAAAGGAACTCGGAACTAGATCCAACTAATTCACAATTAGATCATTGGAAATATGTGAAAAGTTGAAGATCAGTAATCTATGCTTTGCAGATGACCTAATTGTCTCCTCTGTCATGGTGATCTTTCTTATGCAGGTAGAGGTAGGCTACATTACAATTGATTAAATCATCAGTTTTATGTAGCATTCAAGTATATATTCTGGGCCAGCCATTTGTTCTTGCCCAAGAAGGTCTTGGAACTGGAGGAACTTGTTAAAAGCCAGGGAGCTACTCAAAGGTTGTGTCCAACTCCAACAGCAACATGTCATTGGTGATGTTAGGACAGGCCACAAACAGAACATGACAGTACACTCAGGTTCTGGTTTATGCCATAACATGAGTTCCTTTGGCTTTGGCAATCAGCAGATTGACAGATTTTTGTTCAGTGTTGTTGGTATGAAGATTTGTTTCATTTCCTTATGTAATAGGTTATAAATGTCAAAGCTTTAGTGCATTTGGGTTCCCATAGGGTGGGGGCTATTCCCACCTCTTAACTCACCTTTCTCACTCCATTTAATCATCATACTTCAAACTTCTAAGTTCACCCAATCTATACCTACCCCGTTAATTGCTAAGTTTATCTTATTTATACTCATTCAATTAAACATTAAATATATGTCAAAGAAACCGAAACAAAAATAGTAATTGAAGTGAAATTTCAATGTTTTGATATGATTTATATTATTTCGAAGAGTTTTGAAATATTTTGATATTTTTTCACCAATGCCTTTGGAATATTTTGAGATATTTTGACTACAATTTTAAAAATAATTATTAATTTTTTTTTACTTCTGAAATATTTTTGTACTGAAATAATACACCGAAATAAAATTTTGATAATTGCCGATACGGTAAGTTGAAATAAAATTGAATGACTTTAAAATCATTTTTAATGAATGAACATATATATTTTTTTTTTAACAATGAAGGAACATATATAGACAGCTCTGTTTCATACTCAAATATAAGGTAAAATACAATTTTAATCCCCAGAGTATGCGTGTGGTGTCTATTTGATCACTAATCTTCCAATTGTATTTATTTAGTTCTTAAGGTTCTTAATTTATATCTACATGATCTAATCTTTGAATCATGGTTTTTCAAATTGCCTAACCAAACCCCCCTTCCCCCCT
>CM042199.1:14621136-14644017 GCA_023539305.1 Ilex asprella | reverse complement strand
CCCCCCTCCTCTCCCGGTTGTCACCCCAAAAGAAAAATAATCTCTTGATTCTCTTTTCATTAATAGGCGGATCATGCTCATCCATCAAACTGCAGATAGTATTGTAGCTTTCTAATGTTTTGCTAGCACTACCATTACCTAGAATCAACTAATTATCTCATGCCTCGAATTCTTTGAACTTGACAAACCATCAACAAAATGTAGACTTGTTCTGGAGTATAATAGCATTGCTCTATCTACATACTTAAAACTTAATTTTAATTCATTGCCCATTAATCCGTTCAACCCGTTCATAAATAAATGAGTTGAGTACCTATATTAATTAATATGGGTTCTAAATGAGTTAAATGATATGATTCATTTTAATTAAGCGGGTTAACATAGATTATAAATGGGTACCCACTAGGTTGAATATTTAGCTTTTTATTAAATAACACAAGTAATAAAATTAAATAAATTTATTAATATTCCAAAAAATATACACTATTACACCAAACAATACACACATATACATTAATACACCAAAAACATACACTAATATATCACCCATGACACCAAAAACTATCATTGACATAAATGTGGGTCCCAGTATTTATAAGGACTCACTACCAATTCAAAAGTAGTGATTTATCAAGTCAATTTTTTATGTTATAACGATGAACACTGTTTAACATTTTCATGTTACACAGAAGAATTGCTTATCCATTAAATGCATTCTTGGCATTATCATTATTATTACCTTTTCTTTTCCTTAAC
Source organism: Ilex asprella (assembly GCA_023539305.1). NCBI lineage: Eukaryota > Viridiplantae > Streptophyta > Magnoliopsida > Aquifoliales > Aquifoliaceae > Ilex > Ilex asprella. Next base: position 14,643,261 of record CM042199.1, on the reverse strand, counting down.
GGTGAAGTTGACTGAGGTTGGGTTGGCTTTACGTACCTCTCATCCTCAAACTTAAAAAGTCTTGATATATCCAAAACTAATGTCTCAAAAAATATTCTTCTTGGCTTAACAACGTTGCCTTTCTAGGCCTCTACGTTAGCCAATGGCCCCTCCAAGTCTCCATCAAAATTTTGCTTACAAGCTTTGATGTATAACTCATTCACATCTCTTCTACCTAATCACTTACAACCCTTCTCCTCTAACAAACTGATAGCTTACATTTACATCCATATAAATGTCCTATATGTTGATCACCTCCATGTCCATTCAATCAACACATCCTACTATTATAACTGACGAAAATGGCGAACTTGGGTAGTTTCTTTTCTGGGGTAGCATTTCTACTCTTAAGGGTTCTATGGCTTTTTTCTCAGCCAGCCGCGGCTGCTACAAAACAATACCAGTTTGATGTGAGTAGTCTTATTGAGCTTACAGTATCTTCATTGTTATTATGCTTGTTATGGTTCCTCAATTTGATCGCATCCTCTTGTTTTTCAGATTCAAGTGAAAAATATAAGTAGGTTGTGCCATGCAAAACCTATTGTAACAGTAAACGGGAGGTTTCCAGGGCCTACGATTTATGTTAGAGAAGGAGACAGAGTTCTTGTCAACGTTTCCAACCATGCACAATATAACATGTCCATTCACTGGTGGGTTTTTGCCCAATGTTTCAAATTTTGGTTTTCGAAAACATTGAGAAATATTGGCCTAATCATTTTTAAATATAACTAAACATTCTAAAACATGAAAATTTTTTATCGTGATTCGTTTTACTTTCCACCGACACCAAAAATAAAATGTCTCAAAAGATGAACATGCAATTTTATTTCTTGGTTTAACTTATTGTAGGCATGGATTGAAACAATTTCGTAACGGTTGGGCCGATGGACCAGCTTATGTAACACAGTGTCCAATCCAGACTGGGAGTAGCTATGTGTATGATTTTAATGTAACAGGACAGAGGGGAACACTGTGGTGGCATGCACACATTCTTTGGCTAAGGGCAACAGTCTATGGAGCAATTGTCATAATGCCAAAACAAGGAACTCCATTTCCATTCCCACAGCCACACAGAGAAGAAATTATTTTGTTGGGTTGGTTAAAACTTAGAGAAGATTTCATTACAATTTCGTAGTTGTGATGTAAGCAAGCTTATATAGTTGTCTATATATAACAAATGTTGTTTGTGTGCGCAGGAGAATGGTGGCATGGAGATGTGGAAAAAATTGAAAAGGAAGGAATCAATTTGGGTTTACCTCCCAATATGTCTGATGCACATACAATCAATGGGAAGCCAGGGCCACTCTTTCCTTGTTCTGAGAAACGTATGAAATATTTGCTAAAATTGTTTTAAGCCACTTTATGATTTACAATATTAAATATATATATATATATATATATATATATTTATTTATAATAAAACGTAATACAATTCAAAAGATAAATAAAATGACTTTTATTTTTCACGGGTAAAATCTCTTTAAATTTTACTATAAAATTAATCCGACAATTAATATTAACACCCTAAATTTAATAGGAAAAATAGACCCCTAAGAGTGTGTTTAGGGTGACGTTTTAAAAGTGTCTAGAACTTATTACTTTTTATAACTACTTTAAACAAAAGAAGTACTATTTGGAAACGTCTCACAACCACCACCACAACTAACCCCACCACCATCATCATCACCACTACCATCACCACCTCTGCCACAACAACCATCACCATCGCTTTCACCACCACTATCGCCAACCCATCAACACCATCACCTCACCACCACCATCTCTACTATTGCCACTCCAGCAGCACCACCATCTCTACTACCTACACCCCACCACCACCATCAGCCCCATCGTCCCACCACCACCATATTATTGCGCACCACCACCCGTCGTTGCTAGCCACTATCACTCACCCCCACCCTCCTTCACCGCACACCACTGCTGTCACCCACTGTCACCCACTCCCACCTACCACCACCGTCATTTGTCACCACTTATCATATTATCGCCTAGAAGCATTTATCATCGTCCACCACCACAACCCACCAACATGACTAGCAACAATCGTCACTGTCGCCCACCACCATCACCACCACCGTCACCTATGGTTGCCACTATTATCATCACCGTTGCCACCACCACCACGGTCATTACCCCTCAACACAACTATCACCGTCTCCTATCACCACTACTGCCGCCCACCACCTCTCACCCCCACTACAACCGGCAGTTAAATTCTTTTCTTTTTCCTCTATATTTGTGATTTGATTTTTGGATGTGAATATAAATATGTTTATTGTTGACTATTTTTTATTACTGTATACTTTCAGGCATAGGTAATAACTAGTATAATTTGTCCATATGCATTGCACATCCAACTATGCTTATTGATTTCACACTACCCTAGTTGCAAGCATTTGAAACGTGCTTTTTTTTTAAGAATCGGACGTTTGATTTTGGGGCAATGTGAAACCAACTCAAGTAGTTGAAGTGAGTAATATGAAAATATACAATAGTTGAGTCAAAATATGGCATAATTGAAGGAATCAAAGCATAATATACATATATAGGCTGTTGTGCATTATGTTATGTAATAGCTAATCACTGGATTATTATGTTTCTTTTTTTCCAGATACTTTTGCAATGGAGGTTGAACAAGGGAAAACATACCTATTGAGAATCATCAATGGTGCACTTAACGACGAGCTTTTCTTTGCAATCGCCAACCACAACATGACAGTGGTGGAGATTGATGCAGTATATACAAAACCCTTCACTACTCAGGCTTTACTAATAGCACCTGGCCAGACAACCAACGTTCTGGTTAAAGCCAACCAAATGCCTGGAAGATACTTCATGGCAGCAAGGCCTTTCATCGACATTCCGTTTCCGGCCGACAACAAACCCGCCACCGGAATCCTCCAATACAAAGGCATCCCAAATACAGTTCTTCCAACACTTCCCACCTTGCCTGCATCTAATAACTCGTCATTTGCATTTGCATATAACAAGAAGCTTAGGAGCCTAAACTCTCAAAAATATCCAGCAAATGTTCCCCGAAAAGTCAACCGAAACCTATTCTTTACAATTGGTTTGGGAAAGAACCCTTGTCCAACATGTGTGAATGGAACACAAATCACAGCTTCTTTGAACAACATCTCTTTTGTGATGCCTAAAATTGGGCTTCTCCAAGCTCATTACTCCAATGTAAAAGGAGTATTTAGAACTGATTTCCCTGACAAGCCGCCTATTGTTTTTAATTACACAGGAGCACCTCTCACAGCCAATCTTGGCACCACACAAGGGACAAGACTAAGTAAAATTGCTTTCAATTCCACAGTTGAATTGGTTTTACAAGACACCAACCTTCTTACAGTTGAGTCACACCCATTTCATCTTCATGGCTATAACTTCTTCGTTGTTGGAACCGGAATCGGAAACTTTGATCCTGCTAAGGACCCTGCTAAATATAACTTGGTTGATCCTCCCGAGAGAAATACAGTTGGAGTTCCTACTGGTGGTTGGACTGCTATAAGGTTTCAAGCCAATAATCCAGGTATATGTTCAACAACGAACAAGATGTATCCTCTAAGCCAATAAATAAGGAAAAATTACACTTAGACCCCCAAATTATGTCCCTCGATTTGCATTGTCCCCAAAACTATTTATTTTTTCTCATTGGACCTTAAACTATTGGTTTGATTTTCACACTGCCCCATCATGTATTTTTATCAAACTTTTCGTAGCAAATCATACCAAAAAGTAGGATCCCACAATGTTAGAAGACATGATTTTTCCTTCCTCATGGGCAGAATTCTATTTTTGCCCAGATTTGCAATGCAAAGTTGTACAGAAGTTAGCGAAAGGCAATGCAAAACTCAAATCAATAGTTTAAGGTGTACTGTGATAAAGTTGAAAGTATAAGAGGCAAAATGAAACGAGAGGTATAGTTCAGGGTGTCTAAGTATAATTTGCTCTTAAAAATACTATGTATTGTAATATTGACCTTTCAGAACTTGAACTCACCATCAAATTAAAAAAGAAACTAACTAAAGATTCTGTTAAAAAAAAACTAACTAAAGATTAGATAATGAAAGAAGATAAATTTCAGAAGAAATTGGTTAAGTCATAAATTTCATTCGCTACATCTATGTTCTTACGTAATATTGTGTAGGTGTTTGGTTCTTGCACTGTCATTTGGAGCTCCATACCGGGTGGGGACTGAAAACAGCATTTGTGGTAGAAGATGGACCAGGATCCGATCAAACTATTCTGCCTCCACCGAAAGATCTTCCTCCATGCTAGCTCTCCTTGGTTTACTTGTAAAAATTCAATGTGCACAAGTATTTTATGTTAGAGCTTCTGTGTTTGTACTTTCTGCAAAAGTTGCAGAAAACTGTTTGAGAAAAGACTTGAGACAGTCGAAAAAAAGAAGGGAAAATTAAGGAACATAAACACAATCCTTTGGACTTTGGATGTGTTAAAATTTCAAGTGTAATAAACTTAAGTAATGCCACAAGATTCAGTGTTATCAACTTGTTTTAATGGAGTGTTATCGCCTTTGTTTTATGAATGACTTAGCTTTTTTAGAGAATGGATTTTACATGTATGAAATCCTTTCAATTCTTGTCCAGCAAGTTGCTTAGGCGTTGTTTGGTAATCTTTTTCATTTTTGTGTCTTCAAAACAATCAAAAGCAGAAACAATTTTTGTTTCTGTTTTACCATAAACACTGAAACAAAAAACATAGTTGGGTGTCATTTTGTCTATCAAATTATGAGAATAAAAACAAAAAAATATTTTTGGTAACTACTTCAAGTTTTATCCTAAATATGTTTTATAATATCTTATACAACAAAATACAAATCAAAAAATTCCTTAACTCAAAACATCCCCTATTTTTTTAACAAAAAAGAGAAATTTATTTATTCACAAATCAAAAAATTACAAGCAGCAGAAGAAAGGCACATACACCTTCCCATTATAAACAAACAAAATTAACAAAACAAAACCAAAAAACTAAGCCACGATCAAGACAGCTAGGCCCTGAATTTATAGTCCAATACCATCATAGCAGCTCTCTTCCATTTCCCAAATTTCAAACAAAACAACACTCCAACTTTGGCCAACAAACCACCCTAACTACTAGCCCTTATCATCATAAACCGGAGTTTTCTTCTTACGCAAAACTGGCAAGCCCTTCTGATAAAAAAAAAAAGCTAACCCAACCTTACTAGGCAACTTCAGATCCAGCGAAAAATCAACAGATCTCCTGCCCATTACAGCATGACTAGTTAGACTATCGGCAACAACATTTGTTTCTTGAAATACATGCACCAATCAATACTTCAAACTACTAAGAAAGGCGTTAATCTTCCTCACATAATCCAAGCAAGGCCACTGGCAAGCACAAACACCCAAAACAGAATTAACAAAAACCGACGAGTCACATTCAATGATAAACAATCAAAGGCAAAATGATAAAAAATACTATTAAACACATTGTTATCAAACACGTGAAATCGTGAATGACTTTCTCATTCATTCACGATGTCATGCAACATTATGCAAACATCAACATACAAGGGCGGAGCCAAGAATTTTGCTCAAGGTGGGCACTTTAATTATACATTCTAATTTTTTTCCTTTTAACTAATTACACTACATAACATATTTATATTTATTATATTTTATTTGATATATAAAGTCCATTTAACATAAAAAATTCCAAAAAAATGTATATTGTCATGGGCAAAGCCATGAATATCTATGATGGAGGTAAAATATAACTGGTATAAAAAAATATTTAGCTGAAATTAATACAAAAAATTCAGTTCAAGAATAAAAACAAAAGTAAGAATCAACATTAAATTATTGTGAAATAGTAAATTCAATTTTTATTTAGCCAAAAAAAATCTTAACAAAAAGACACAAAATAATTTTTTTAATACATTTTAACATAATTGTATATTTCAATAAAATATAAAAATTTTAAAATCTCTAAAAATTTGTATATGAATTAAATGTAAATTAATTTTTCACTAATTTTCTATCAATGCGCACAATCACAAGTACGTAGTAAAATTTTTTTTTATTTAGTTACAAAATTTAGTTGAGATCATTATCAATCTTATAGAGAAATTTCCTATTCAAAATAGTTTGAAATATTTTTGGGTTACAACTTTTTATTTTTTGCGGACAATAGTATTTTATTAGGTTATAAACTACAATTACTAAAAAATGGAAATGAAAACAAAAAATTATTGTTAAAAAGCAACGAGCATTGTATTAGATAAAGAGGAATATTGTATTTTCATCACTATAAAAATAGAAAATTGACTCAATTCAAAACTAACATATTTATTTTAGAGGGTTAGTGGTCCACTAATTTATTAAAAAATAAAGACTAGAACCATTATTAAAATTTTCAAAAATTTAGGGGGTAAATAGAATGTGTAAAATAATTTTATAAGTCGGTGCAAGAAGGACAAAAAAACTTAAGGAACTGAGTTTCTTGTGTGTTCAACTTCTCTCTGTTTCTTCTCTTTTTCTTGTGGTTGGGCAGTGGGCAGCTGAGAGTGAGTGAGACAGAGAAAAAAAAAAGATAAGATAGGTTTTAGTCAAGTGGGCTAAAAGTTTTATTTTTTAACGGTTTTTTGAGTGTGGATACAATTTTTTAGACTTATTTGAGCAAAAGTATATGAATAAGTTGTTTATTGTATTAAGTACAATTTTTATAAATTTTTTTGTGTTTAGATACAAAATTCAAATGAATTAAAAATCTTTTTACCTTAACACCCTCTCTTAAATTATGTAGTTATCATTGACAGTTATTTGAGAAAACAAATATGTAAAGATTAACAATCGTAATGAGAGGTAAAATAGGAGTATTAATGATCAAAACCCTTCTTTTTAGCAAGAGGATTCGATGGCAATGAGATTTGATTAGAATGCCAGAAATTATATGTGAATAAACACTGAATTTTCCCAAAAGAAAAAAAAAAGATTTGGCCAAGATGTTTTGTTAGATATTATGTATTGTTCGTTATTGAGATGTAGGGAAAAAAGGGTTCTTTGTATTTTTTAATGGATGTAACTATTTTTTAATATGTGTAACTATTTTTTTAATGTAACTATTTTTTAATGAGTGTAACTATTTTTTTATGGGTGTAACTGTTTTTTGATGGATATAACTATTTTTTTAATAGGTGTAACAATCAAAGTCTCATGCAATTGTTAAAGCATGATGGTGTAAAAATGTCACGCTACTAAATGGTGCAACTATTTAGTTTATGTAAACAACTGAATGACAAATTGCGTTGGTATCATAATTTTGTGTAATTGTTTGGCGTATTATAGGACAATTGTAACTTATTGATGTAATTGATTAATGCAATTGTATTGTTGTAATATTAATATAAATAGAGTAAGAGAAAATAGAAAGAGAGAGACTGTTAGAGAAAATATGTTCATATTTACCTCCCATTGCTTGATTGTAGCTAAAATATATGGAAGGAATACAAAGGGTTTCAACCTATCAGCTATTTACTGAATGACAATATTATTTTTTTTTTAAATATGCACTTTAGCCCAAATAAGATTTTGTGTTGTATTTTTGTTCAAATAAGTCTAAAAAATTGTACCAGCTTCTAATTACCCGTTTTTTAATGATAGGTGGGCCAAAAATTTTTTTTTTAATGTTAGGTTAAAAGTTTTGTTTTTTTAATAGGTTTAGGTAGATTATGATAGGTCAAATATTTGATTTTTTAAATAAATTTTGGTAGATAATAGTGAGCTCAATTTTTTTTTTATCTTAAATGGGCTTAATTTTTTAATTATTTTGGGTAAATAATGTGAGCCTAATATAAATAGGGAGCACACATAATATGTATGTATAAATATATAAAATATATATCTAACTAATAAAAAGAATTGAGGGGGGCACGTGCCCACCCTGGCCCTTGCCTCCCTCCGCCTATGGCAGCATATAACAAAATATCATCAATGACTAAAATAGCCACAGTGTGAAGATGGAATGCCACCTAAATTACAAGATTTGGGCCATGGTTAGAAATAATTTCCGGGCATCAAATTGGCATTCGATTCTACATCTCGCAATACAACATAGGTATAGATGAAAAAATTAATTCACAAATCTAATTCGATCCCAAATGATAAAAGTTACAAATTCAAACCGAAGAAAAATGCAATAAGGGTTTATGATATTTCCTTCACGATTTCAGACACGACAAATTTTTTAAATGCCACAATGTTATAGCATCTGAGCATCGATACAAAAAAAAGGACTCATAATACATTCTTATCTTACAATGTTACCCTAAAATAGCATTATATGCATCTGGCATGTGAACTATTCCGAAAATAAAGACCACACACACACACAGACCACACCCCGAAAATAAAGGCATACAAATATATAGATCTATGTATATTGTGGAGAAAAAAATACAGATATTTATGAAAAAATACGATTAGGATCTAGTATGTAAAGATCTATATAGATCTATGCATATATATACAGATCTATGTATGTATATACATATATCTATATAAGAAATGGGTTACACTTACCTTTACAGCGAGGAGACGAGGAGCCTTCTTATTCATCGATTTGTGACTGGAAGAGAGACTCGGACAGAGAGAGAGGCAAAGAGAGTCGTTCACAAAGAGAAAAGGGAGAACAAAAATGAAAAAAGACTACACAGTCCCCGTATTTATAGTTCATCAAATGTTGTGGTATTTTGTGGCTAACAAGAGTCGAAGTTCAGACCTCATTAAAATGCTAAACGCATTTTTTGTGTTTTGGGTGTTTTCTGGAACACAATTTTTTTGTTCCCATTTTTTTGGCTTGTTTCCAAGACAACTAATGTGAAACAAAAACAAAAACAATTATCAAACACGTTTTTATTTTATTTTTGACAAAAATTAAAAACAAAAATACAAAACAAGAGACAAAAATAGTTAGGGAAAATAAACTTAGTCAGTGCACATCTGAAAACCCAAATCTACAAGCATTCACTTTATATTGGATTAAAACCAAGAAACAAACAAAAAATCTCAAAAAACCAAAATTGGAACATATATATCAAACTAAGTGTCAGTGTTGGAGGATGAACTTCAATGCGATTCTTGAAGACTGAAATCTCGGTCGACAAAGAACTAGTTTGAGACTTGGGTTATTTGGAGACTCAATTTGAGTGTTGCCATTGAGGTTAAGAGTGGTGATGGCATGAATTAAAAAGGCCAAAAAAGCTACGTAGTGAAACCATAATCTAAAAAACCCAAAAAATAACCCTAATTTTCTTCTGAAAAAACCCTAATAAGAACAGAAAACCTTTTAAAAAATAGAATAATAGCATTACCCTCGTAGTCTTCAATTGATTAAAAAGCTTCAGTGCAAATAAGAAATGAATTTGGATGAAAAAAAACACTCTTAGGGCTTCCCAACGCCATAGCCATTCTTGAACAGAGAGACAATGAGTGCTATATTTGAGTAGAAAACTGAGAGACGGCAAACAGGAATTATTTATTGATTGATATATGTTGCTATATGGGTATTTTAATAATTAGCTCATTCGATAAAATGATGTGCATGATCTCAGCTCCTTAATAGATGTGATGCGGTGAAATAGGGAAGTACGATTGGAGGAGAGGAGTTGGTCTGGAGGGGGGAGGTGGTTGTTTGTGTCGTACCACATGCATTAGGTAGTAAAAAGTCATATGAATTTTGAAAGATGGATGGATTCGTTTGGTAATATTTTTATTTTTTGCGTCTTCAAAACAATAAAAAACAGAGACAATTTTTGTCTCTTTTTGTGATAAACACTGAAAAAGAAAACATGTTTGGGAGTTATTGTTGTCTATCAAATTATGAGAATAAAAACAAAAAACATGTTTGGTAACTACTTCAAGTTTTATCCTAAATATGTTTCATAATATCTCATACAACAAAATACAAATCAAAAAAATTCCTTAACTCAAAATATTCACTTTCTTTTTAATAAAAAAGTGAAATTTTATTTATTCACAAATCAAAGAAATACAAGAAGTAGAAGAAAGGCACATACACCTTCTCATTACAAACTAACAAAATTAACAAAACAAAACCAAAATACTCAGCCACGATCCAAGACAGCCAACCCCTTAATTTATAGTCCAATACCATCATAACAACTCTCTACCATTTCCCAAATTTCAAACAAAACAGCACTCCAACTTCAGCCAACAAACCACCCTAACTACTAACCCCTATCATAAAAAATCGAAGTTTTCTTCTTACACAAAACTGGTAGGTCCTTTTGATCAGAAAACAAAGCTAACCCAATCTCACTAGGCAACTTCAGATCCACCGAAAAATCAACAAGTCTCCTACTCATTACAACATGACCAGCTAGTATATCGGCAACAACATTTGCTTCTCAAAATACATGCACCAATTGATATTCCAAACCACTAAGAAAAGCTTTTATCTTCCTCATATAATCCAAGGCAAGGCCACGGGCAAGCACAAACACCCAAAACAGAATTAACAAGAACCAACAAGTCACATTCAATGATAAACAATCAAAGGCAAAATGATAAAAATAGTATTAAACACATTTTTATCAAATACATGAAATCGTTAATGACTTTCCCATTTATTCACGATTTCAAAAAATATTAAGAAAACAACAACTTATAACAAAGTATCATCAATGACTAAAATAGCCACAGTGTGCAGAAGGAATGCAACCTAAAATCACAAGTTTTGGGTCATGGTTAGAAATAGTTTTTGGGCATCAAATTGGCATTCGATTCTACATCTTGCAGTACAGCATGGGTATAGTTGGATAAATTAATTCACATATCTAATTGGATCCCAAATGATACAATTTAAAAATTCAAAACGAAGGAAAATACAATAAGGGTAGATGATATTTCCTTCACAATTTCAGACACGACAAAATTGTAAATGCCACAATGTTATAGCATCTGAGCATCGAAACAAAAAAAAATGACTCATAATACATTCTTATCATATAGTGTTACCCTAAAATGGCATTATACACATCTGGAATGTGAACTATCCCGAAAATAAACACCACACACACTCACACACAAAACTTCAAAGAAAACACACACACTTACACACAAAACACACAGACCACACCTCGAAAATAAAGACATACAAATATACAGATCTATGCATATTTTGGTGAAAAAAAATACAATTAGGATTTGTTTATGTACAGATCCATATATATCGTGGTGAAAAAATACATATATTTATGAAAAAAAATACAATTAGGATCTATTATGTATAGATTTATGTAGATCTATGCATATATACACAGATCCATGTATATATACATATATCTATACAAGAAAGGGGTTACACTTACCTTCACTGCGAGGATACTATGAGCCTTCTTCTCTTGTCGATCTGTGATTGGATGAGAGAGAGAGAGGAGTAGAGAGTTGGGACGTCGTTGAGAGAAAGAGACGAAGAGAGAGGGAATAACAAAAATAAAAAAAGACCTATGTATTTACAGTTTATCAAATGAGGTGGTATTTTGTGGCTAACAAGAGTTAAAGTTGATACCTCATTAAAATGTTAAATGCGTATTTTGTGTTTTGGGTGTTTCCAAGAACACTATTTTTTTGGCTTGTTTCCAAGACAACTAATATGAAACAAAAAAAAATGTAGCATGTTTTGTGTTTTTATGCTCATAATTTGATAGACAAAAATGACACATAAACATATTTTTTGTTTTCATGTTTATCACAAAACAGAGACAAAATTTGTCTGTCTTTTATTGTTTTGAAAACGCAAAAATGAAAACATTAACAAACTATTTCATCAATCTTTCAAAATTCATATTGCCTTTTACTACTTAATGCATGTGGTAACACACAAACAGTCCACCTCCCCCTCCAGACCAACTCCTCCTCCTCCTCCCAATCGTACTCCGCTATTTCACCATGTCACATCTATTAACGAGCTGAGACCGTGCACAATATTTTTTTGAATGAGCTAATTGCTAAAATACCCCTATAGCAACATATATCAATCAATAAATAGTTCCCGCCTGCCGTCTCTCTATTTTCTACTCAAATATAACACTCATTGTTTCTCTATTCAAGAATGGCTATGACGTTAGGAAGTTCTTAGAGTGTTTTCTTTCTTCCAAATTCATTACTTCTTTGCATTGAAGCTTTTTAATCAATTGAAGATTATAAAGGTAATGCTATTATTCTGTTTTTTTAAGGTTTTATTTTCATATTAGGGTTTTTTCAGGGTTTTTTAGATTAGAGTTTCACTATGTAGCTTTCTTGGCCTATTTAATTCTCTCAATGTCATCACCACCCTCAATCTCAATAGCGACACTCAAATTGAGTCTCCAAACAACCCAAGTCTCGAACCAGTTCTCCATCGGCCGATATTTCACTCTTCAAGAATTGCATTGAAATCCATCCTCCAACACTGACACTTAGTCTAATATATATGTTCCGATTTTGGTTTTTTGAGACTTTTCTTGTTTGTTTCTTGGTTTTAATCCAATATAAATGAATGCTTGTAGCTTTGGGTTTTCGAATGTGCACCGACTAAGTTTTTTTTTTTCCAAATTGTGTTTGTCTCTTGTTTTGTGTTTTTGCTTTTAATTTTTGTCAAAACTGAAAAAAAAATGTATTTGGTAATTATTTTTGTTGTTGTTTCATATTAGTTGTCTTGGAAACAAGCCAAAAAAATGGGAACAAAAAAATGTGTTCCAGGAAACACCCAAAACACAAAACACGCGTTTGACATTTTAATGAGGTCTTAATTTCGGCTCTTTTTAGCCATAAAATACCATAACATTTGATGAACTATAAATACGGGGACTGTGTAACACCCAAAAATCACATTGGACGACATTACAATTCATAAACCATTCACACCATGAGAGCACTAAATAACTTCATATCTAAAATGATTTCATTCATCATTCATCGTAGATATAATAACATCCAAAAGAATATGTCCAACTACAGCCTTTACATCCCAAAAGAATCAAAATAAAACTTGTAGCTGAATACAAAGTATTGGACTTTACAAAGTCGCAATTTAGAACAAAAGAAGAAAATTCTCTAAGCATCCACTTCGAGGTCTACATCTCCTTCTATTAGAGCTTCTCACTGTGTTGGCTCGCCAACACCAAGCTCTTACTCTAAGCTATTATAATCTAAAAAAATATATTGTTTGTAAGGGGTGAGCACGAAGCTCCGTAAGAACATCCTCCTAAACTCGAACAAGATTTTGAAAGCAAGTAAAACAAGTTGGTCTCATTTCACAAATAGCATATATAACCTTTTGAGGTAAAATCATGACATTTTAATAGATCTCTAGTTTATGAACAACAATAAAGTTAAACTGAAAGGTAAAATCAATTATCAACAATGAGCCATACAATTTTCTAAAAGTAAACCAATACCCCATACTTGATATAATATTATCCTCTTTGGCATGAGCATCCTTACAAGGAACCTCTCACCCTCAAGGTCTTGTTTCTTTAGCATTAACATCCTTATAAAGAACCTCTCACCCTCAAGGACTTGTTTCTTTGGCATGAGTATCCTTACAAAGAACCTCTCACCCTCAAGGTTTTGTTTCTCAAGCATCCTTACAAGAAACCTCTTGAAAAAGAATGAATATCCTTACAAGGAACCTCTCACTCCTGTTCATCCAAACAACCATGTCAGATATACAATACCAACAATTTTCTCAAATAACCAACCATTCCACAAATTTTTAATTTTTCACATGTATTATTTCCATAGAGCAATTGAAGAAAAATGCAAGAGATCATCAACAATATCATTTCATTACTCAACACAAAACACTAGAGTTTCGAAATCAAAAACAAGGAAGAATCAAGAGGAAAACTCATTTCTCTTTAAAACTAGGGTTTGAAAGCAAGAAAAAGAGATTTAAGAGCTATTCTACCATAGCTTTGTTTAAAACATATTAATCTTTTCAAGAATACCAAGGAATGATAGTTTTATAACACATATATTTTATCTAAAGTCAAAAGAATACATATAGACATAAGCCCTAGCCTCAATGTAAGAGAAAGAGAAGAAACCCCTACCTTGAATCAAAGATTTCAAAGTTCAAATCAAAAGCTCAAGCCCTAAAGACCTCCCTTTTTCCTCTTTCTTCTTTCATTTATCTTCTCCTAGGGTTCTAAAATGTTTAGGGTGAGAGTGGAATGGAAGAATGGGGTAATATGTAATAAAAAGGGTGTTTTAAATGGTCAAATTCTGAATTTTACTGAGAATTTTGGGTTTCTTTTGGGCGTACCGGTACGATTTATCTACTGGATTCGGGCGTACCGGTACTGTGTACCAGTACCGTTCTGACTAACAAATTTTTGATGCACTTCTAGTGCAGTGTTGACCCATTTAGAGGTCGAATTAGAAATTTTCATGAAAGACACTTTTGTAGACCTAGATGTCTACTATTTAATGTCTAAATTTCAGATCAATTAGAGTTATGAATAAAAAATTATAGCTAAAATACTAAGAAGTGTCCAAAATCCTTTCTATCCAAATTTTCTCTAAAGTGTGCTTTCACTCCGGAATACTTCCAAACTTCTACAACATACCATATTTCTTCTCCCAATATTTTTCGACCTTCCATATTCAATGGAAGCATTATTTTGACCTAAAATCATTTAGAAACTTACATAATTCCTCTTTTCAAGCTTACACACCTTCGAAACTTAAACGTTACAATTAATTTGTCTCCCTAGCAATTATTCCTACTATTACAATCTCTTTAGTTTATTCTTACATCATTATATATATTAGAATTTCTAAACAATTATATTACTATATTAATATAAACGTGGGGGTTTACAGACTGTGTGCTCTTTTTTCATATTTGTTCTCCCCTCTCTCTCTCTATGAACGACTCTCTTCACCTCTCTCTCCGAGTCTCTCTTCTCCTCTCTCTCTCTCTCTCAACAACGCTCCGACTCTCTACTCCTCTCTCTCTTTCAGTCACAGATCGACAAACAAGAAGGCTCCTTGTCTCCTCGCTATGAAGATAAGTGTAACCCCTTTCTTCTATAGATATATGTATATATATATATATACACATAGTGCTTCAACTTTAAAAGTGTAAACCCAAGCACAGGTTGAGCAAAGTAATATATTCTCGAGAAGTCCGAGGTCGATACCACGAGGAATTGTAACAAAGAAGCAATCACACAAAAACTAACAGCAATTTAAAGGAAAAGATTGAGTTGAGAATTTGTTGATTTAGAACAATTGATTTTGGTATTGAAACAATAATGAAAATACTAGAGCATCAGGTACTCCCTCTCAACTTCATACAGTAATAATTAAAGACTTGAAGACTTGACTTGAAATAGGAATTAAATGTCGGTTAACCCAATTAACAAATCAAGTTGTCAATCTGAAAGTTATAATCAAAAGACTACCAGGAACCTGAATAATCATTCAATCATATTAATTCTACCAGCATGGAATAACCAGTGATTTACACGCAGGGAAACTCAAGCAATCGATGTACGTGGCACAACAAATCAGGAGTTTTTACAGCATAAACACTTTGCTAAAATATTAGGAATTAAATTAACACAATAACATAAATCATTAAGTACAAAAGTCAATAAAAATACCGTACTCCGTTGAGAGATTTTCCCCTAGCCCTAGCGGAGCTTTCTAGCCGGACATGATAAAAAGAATGCAAAAATAAATTAAGGAAATTCGTAGGTCCAAAGCTACATATGCAAAATCCTCAGTATCTTTTTATAATCACATTCGAGAGAAGATCAAATTTCATTAGACTTCTAAATCTGACGCGCCAAGTCTTCCAAACACGTCCGGACGCGCATCTCATTCCGTCCGGACGTGCTCTCCAGAATGTGCAGTCTGCGTTCCTTCAACTTTCTGCCAACCGCGTTCGGACGCGCTATCTTACTCCGTCCGGACGCGTGATCCAGTGTGATCTCCCTATGAGTCCTGCTTTATTTCTTCAAATCACTTAGTTCCAATTTTGCGCTATAAGCCTGCAAAACAACACAACTCCACTTTAGTTCTAATAACATTAATCTTTTAATAAATTAACATTATCATCACACTTTCATACCAAAATGATCAATCTTTCCTCTAATAACTGTAAATATTAGATCTGAATCACATAGATATGTATATATATGCATATATCTACAGATATTTGTACATAACATATCCTAATCGTGTTTTTTTCGTAAATATCTATTTTTTCACCACAATATACATAGATCTGTATATTTGTATGTCTTTATTTTTAGGGTGTGGTATGTGTGTGTGAGTGTATGTGTTTTCTTTGAAGTTTTGTGTGTAAGTGTGTGTGGTCTTTATTTTCAAGATAGCTCACATGTCAGATGCATATAATGTCATTTTATGGTAACATTGTATGATAAGAATGTATTATGAATCATTTTTTTTTTGTATCGATGCTCAGATGTTGTAACATTGTGGCATTTATAAATTTTGTCGTGTCTGAAATCATGAAGGAAATATCATCAACCCTTATTGTATTTTTCTCATGTTTAAATTTGTACCTTGTATCATTTGGGATCCAATTAGATTTATCCATCTGTACCCATGTTGTACTGCGAGATGTAGAATTGAATGCCAATTTAATGCCTAAAAACTATTTCTAACCATGACCCAAAACTTGTGATTTTAGGTGCATTCCTTCTACACACTGTGGCTATTTTAGTAATTGATGATACTTTGTTATATGTTGATGTTTGCATAATGCTGCATGAAATCATGAATGAATGGGAAAGTCTTTCACAATTTCATGTGTTTGATAAAAATGTGTTTAATACTATTTTTATTATTTTGCCTTTAGTTGTTTATCGTTGAATGTGACTTGTTGGTTCTTGTTTATTCTGTTTTGGGTGTTTGTGCTTGCCCATGGCCTTGCTTGAATTATATGAGGAAAATTAAAGCTTTTCTTAGTTGTTTGGAGTATTTATTGGTGCAGGTATTTTGAGAAGCAAATGTTGTTGTCGATAGACTAGCTGGTCATGCTGTATTTTTTTTTTGGGGAGGGGGGGAGGGGGAAGGGGCTTGAACCTTTAACCTCAAGAAGGTAAAACTTTCATAAGGTAAGGAGTACCATTGGACCAAATGACTGTAATGGGTAGGAGATCTGTTAATTTTTCATTGGATCTAAAGCTGCCAGGTGAGATTGAGTTAGCTTTGTTATCTGATCAGAAGGGCCTGCCAGTTTTGTGCAAGAAGAAAACTCTCGTTTTTTATGATAAGGGCTAGTATTTAGGGTGATTTGTTGGCCGAAGTTGGAGTATTGTTTTGTTTGAAATTTGGGAAATGGAAGAGAGCTATTATGATAGTATTGGACTGTAAATTAAAGGGCTGGTTGTCTTCTTACTGTCTTGGATCGTGGCTGAGTTTTTTGGTTTTGTTTTGTTAATTTTGTTTGTTTGTAATGAGAAGGTGTATGTGTCTTTCTTATGCTTCTTGTAATTCTTTGATTTGTTAAAAAAAATGGATGTTTAAGTTAAGGAATTTTTCGATTTGCATTTTGTTGTATGAGATACTATAAAGTATATTTAAGATAAAACTTGATTATTTTGAAGACACGAAAATAAAAACATTACCAAACAATCCTTTGGTCTTTACTGACGAATTTGGGACATAAACATAGAAGGGGTAAACATAAAGCCCCTCATACCTTACTGTACTAAAGACTACTGAGCTAAAGGGTCTGTACACAACGGAGTCAGAACTTTTGTTTAGTGTGGGGGAAATCTCTTACTCATTGTTAAATTAAAATCATAATACTAAGGCTATTGAATTATATTACAAACAAGTTAATTAATTTGTCGATATTTAGGTTTAATCTAAGGGGTTGGAAGTTAAAACTATAATTTTAAAATTAAAATTTCAAATTTAAGTCTGATTTTAATTTGTATTTGAGACACGTGTACTCACCATAAGAACCAAAAAGGTGAGTTGCAACATTGAATCATATAAAAGAAGCTTTTATATAATTTTTAAAGTTAAAAGAATTTTCACTAATATATAAATAATAATGTTATTTGAACTTAAAAAGTTGATTTAATATGATGCCTTAATTATGTCACAACTATTATAGTCCAACAATATTAATTTAATTACCATTCGGTGCAACTTGTGGACTTAATGTCGAGAATCTGATATAATGCCCTAATTTTTTGAAGGTCACAATGACTTTGAGAGACGAGGAGCCAATCCCTAGAATTGAGTCAGAGTCCTCATTGCCTGCATCGGCCTGGGTCACTATAACATAGGAGTACTTTCAGAAAGGGTGTGCTCAGAATCAATCATCATAATAGGAAAGCTATGGTGATTGATGCACATATTTGGTGGAATGTGATGATTGGGGCTATTAACAATCAAAGAAAGGCAGAAATCAAGCATAGATTCAAGTCGAGCTCTAACAAAATTATCCACAAATAACTCAAGATAATCAAGAATGAAGTTCTTCCACCTAAAAGAACAAAAGTGATAACGTGCAACTGAAAGGTATGAATCTAGCCTATATGCTCTAGGGTGAGGAGTTGCAATGAAATAGAAAGACGAAAAGAGATAGAGACAAAGAGATAAGGGCGTACCAAACTTCTTAGAGCTCTCAAAGATGTGTTGGGTAACAAAGGGAAAAAAGGTTTTACACATAGGCCCCACAACTACTCTTGGCAGTTGTGTGTGCACGACTATCATTTCCATTTTTCTAGGGTCTAACAAACAAGTGCATTAAATTCATGACACATGCCATCCATTGGTCCGAATTAAGGGGCAATTGATAATAATAAATTAGGCATGAGCTCTGCTGCTTGATGGATGAGCTCTATGACTTAGAAAATACATCTGCTCCTTGCTCGCTAACACTCCAGTTTGACAGCTCCCTAGCTCAGCGCATTTTGACTAATTCAAACAAGTTGAGATATCCACGCTATAGAGTGCCAGTTTTTGTTCCACTTCTGGTCCTGCCTCATCCAAATAAATGTTGAGGGTCAGCCAACGGTCCAATTGTTTGACCTATAAAAAGGTCAAGATGCGTATTATCCAAATAGGTTAACTATTTCCAGTTAAATACAGTTTCCTTCTATTATTTCCTTTCCGACTTTATCATTAGAGGGTCGACCACCAAAGCCCTTCCGGTCCTCGACTTCTCTTGCAGGAACAGTCTCGCCGACTACCAAATCATCATTCCGATCAACCAAGCACGGTGAATATTTTTTGGGATCAACAATTTATATTATCCTTCTCTAGTTTAAATGAAGAGAGTTATAGCGCTGGAATAGACCAAAGAAGAAAGAACAAGCAGAGCAAGAAGTATTTAAGCACGACAAAGTTAATCTTGTTGAGCTGGTCTTAACAGGTACTGCTGGACCGATCACCTGTTCACTTTTGCAAGTTCTTCCTCTATCAATAGGTAATGACAATTATTTTTTATTATTTAAATATCTGCTATTTTGAACAGTCATATCCTTGTGGACAAGCAACTACCTTGTTCAAACAGACATTGTTGTAATTATAAAAGGGCCCTTAATCAGTCTTCTGTAGTTCCCCCCCCCCCCCCACACACACACACACAAAAGTCTAGAACACTTCATATCTTCAGGTATATTGGATGTATGTACTTTCATGCAGTGCAAAGGTTAGGCCTAAATCTTTATCAGTACTTTTTCTTCTGTTTCAATTTCATGGTAGTGGTGATGATGGTGACATGGTGGTGGGTTAGTGTGGGGCGAGGAGGCAGCTATATAAAATCTTACTAAGGAATATTTAATTTTTAATGGTGTAAGCTTTGATTATGAAACGCTCTTATTAAAAAAATACACAATAATTTTACTCTTAAATGCAAGATTAGATTATTAATTACCACTTAGCTCCCTCACACATATCAACCATAGATTCCCTTTCGGGTGGAAGAGATAAAATTAGCTTTGAACAACCTTTAAAAAATTAATAATGTCATAGGGACTTGATTTATTGATATAATCTGTTGATCTTATTCGTTAATATAATTAAATTAATTGTGTGTCCTAATAAAATAAATTAATACTGAGATTTATTATCAATCTAATAATTATAAATAATTAGATTAACATTAAGTTAATAAGTTAAGTGTAAATAATATTACTATTAAAAAATAGTATGCACAAGGGCAGATACAAGCCCTTGAAAGTCTAAGAACCTTGTGTTGGACAAGTTAGACGATGACGAAGAGATGACGATGGTGCAAACGTACGCTAGAACAAAAACGAAAGAGAAAAAGGAAAGTAAAAAGGTTAATTATATTAGAGGTCTGAAAGTATGGAGTTTGTCTCAATTTGGTCTATAATATTTTAATTACTTCACTTTAGTTCTTAAAGTATTAAATATGTTTCTATGTAGTCCCTCAAGTAGATAACATTCAAATTGCTAACGATTTTTTTTGATAAACTTATCACGTGATACCTAAATATGTGTAAAAAAATAATTTGAATAACTCTTGACCAAATTTTTACTCAAATTTTGGTCAAAGAGCTACTCAAATTGCACAGTTTTAATCATGAGCTATCCAAATTTTGATTAAAAACTATCCATATTACACATTTTTTGTTAAGAGCTATCCAAATTTTGGCTAAGTGATATCCAAATTATTTTTTTATCTTTGTTTAGATATCACGTGACAAGTTTATAATAAAAAACATTTAGCAATCTGGACGTTGTCTGATTGAAAGATAACATAAAAACATATTCAAAATTTGAAGGACTAAAATAATGGAATAAAAATATTAGAGACCAAAATAAGATAAACTCTATATTTTGAAAACTTTCAGTGTAATTAACCCAAAATAAAATATGTGGTGCTACCATGTCATTAAAAAAAAAAAAGATCTAACTCTACCTTTGATTGAACCTCAAAATGTCATGATCAACATGCAAATATTATTGGCTACTTCCCAGCCTCAAAGTTTGAATTAAGTCTGATTTGAAACCGAATTTGATAAGTTGAAAATGAATTGATATTTTTTTTATCGATTATCTGGATCAAAATTTTTTACATCTTATTTCAAAAATTTGAATTTAAATTTATCAATATCAAACCGCTTATGATCCGATCCAAAGTACGCACGTAAATATAGAAAGAAACTTAGTGATTGTTTAATAAATTAACTAGAAATTCACATATAATTTGTTAGAATTTAACCCAATTGAGTTATTTAGGTTGCACAAATTTATCGGTCAAATTTCTAATTTTTTTTATTAAATTAGATATAACTTTGTGAAAATAAAATCTGTCAAATAATTCGTACCAAATTGTGAAGGTGAAAGTCAAATAAAAAATTCAAGAAACAAGAATCTATAATATAAAACAGAGCGGGGCTTCAATCAGCCGATCGAACGGTCTCAAATTCATTCATCCAACGGTCAAGAAATTATCATTTTTTTTCTTAATATTTCTCCCTCAAAAAAGTCAAGGATTACGACTGGTTATGTTGTACATCCTACGGTCTGAAATTCATTCATCCAACGGTCAAGAAATTATAATTTTTTTCCTAATATATTCCCCTTTAAAAAGTCAACGATTACGGTTAATCTTGGAACACATCCTACGGTCTCAAATTCATTCATCCAATGGTCAAGAAATTATAATTTTTTTCCTTAATATTTTCCTTCCAACGGGTCAACAATTATTGCTGATCTTGAAATACATAATTTTCTCTGACATAATAATTAAATTGGTCAAATTTGCCATTAATATCATTTGTGTAGTGTAACATTTTGAATTTGTATAAGACACAACGATATTAAAAAAGAACTCATCAATTTAAGATGAAAAAAAATAAAGGCGCTGCTTAACACATTTATATTGAATATAATTAATTTTAATTTTATTTATCTAATTAATTATCTCTAACTAACATGCTTTACACATATCTTGAATCAAAAGTTTAAAACTAATTTTTTTTATCTCTTAAAAAATCAATGTTAATATATTCTTATAAATTAATAATTTTTTAATATTTTCTAC